>BMAO01031632.1:0-15459 GCA_019973975.1 Trichonephila clavata
CAGGTTCGATTTAACACGGATAAACAGGAAACGATACAAAAATAAACATGAAAATGATACAATATTATAATTATTTTTAAAAAACACCCCTGCAGAAGTGGGAGTGGGACAAAATTACATAAATCTATTTATTACAGATACGAGTTGTGGCGAAATACTCGGAAGAGGAAAATAGCTTATTATGAATAATACTGTTATTAAAAAAAATTACCAAAAGAAGAAATAGCTTCCGTGTAAGTTTAAGATGCATTTTTCATGGAACCTGAAGCTTATTTTCAAGTAACACTTGGAAAGAAAAAAAAATTGAAAAATAACATAAATCTTCCATAAGTTAATTCGCAACATCATATACACAAAGGAAAGGAAAGAGAGGCCCCTGACCACTCCCAAGGTGTTCTCTCTCAAAATTGGGGTGGAACCGAGCCAAATCGTACTGTCACCTGCATGGTGCTCAAGCTACGGCTAACGACAGGCGTGCAGTCTAGCCCGATGCCATGATGAATATCGTGGGCCTCGATCTGACTACGTCAGACAGGTGGCATTAGTAACAACAACAAGGAAAGGAAGGATTTTCTCTCTGAATTGTTTAATTTGTTTTTAATTTTAAGAAATACTTAAATAGCAGATAAATTTAAAATTTTATAAATAATGCATGGGAAAAATTTATACAAATTGCAACAATACAGATATACGGGGGAAAGATGGCTAGGGCTGCTATACGACTCAAATACGGGGAAATCATCGGGGTTGCAATATCGGTTCAAGATCTTTTGTTGCACGTTTAATTTATAAATGGAATCCATCAAGCGTAGGGCCCCTTCTGGCGTTGGAGGCCCCTGGGCCGGGTCCGCCACCCGCGTTAATCCGCCTCTGGTCGCATGTCGCACACTCAACCAATTACGGAGGAAAATGCTTTTGTAACAGATTTGGAATTTTTACAATCGCCAATCGGCCCTATTTTGGTGAGATATTCTTAATCATTCTTTTTTTACAAACACTTTCAGTACACTTTCTTTGCAAAAATATCTAACAATGATTAGAGGCTCATTATGGAAGTGAAAGAATACTCTCATTTGCACGATTTGTTGAACAAAAATCCCAAAATAAAATAATAAGAGAAAATGCCTGGAAGGAAATTGGATTATCCTTATAACTTTCTGGTAAGTAAATTTTTTACATTATATTTAACTTTTACTCTTGGAAAAAGTTTATGTATGTTTTGTGCAACTGTGTTATTAAATACAAACAAAATAAAAAAGAACATTTTATATTTTTCTTATACTTGGATAAAAATCTGTAACACCAATATAAAAAAGAAAAATTTGAAGAACTTTTCAAAACGAGTTTTTAATAAAACCTGCTTTAAACACATAATGTTTAAAAAAAACGTTTTATATATGTTAGCAATAAAAGCGACTATTTCAAAGTACTTCCCAAATTATATAGCATATATTTTCTAGGGTTATTTTATTTAGCATTTTTTAATATATTCAATGAAGATGAAATGTGTATTAAATACAGTGCATTTCAGATTTATACTTGTACGAAAATATTTTGTATTGTATTAGATTTTGTTATTACAACAGTTTTGTACTTAAAAATGCTTCCACTTTGTTCTTATAATTTCCTAGTATGCAGTTAGACCAGTGTTTCTTAACACTATGTGCCACAAGAGGCTTATCAAATATGCTACAAGAATTTTTGACGAATAATTAAAAGTGCATGGGTCGTGTGGCTTTGAAAATAGTAATTGCAATTGCTTTAAAAAAAGATATTTTTTTAGTTTTTCTGCTTTCATTTAGTATTTTTTTTGCCCAGGTGTAATTGACATAGATTCAGACACACAAATTGGTTTTCTTAAAATCAAAAGATTTGCTAAGTTACTCAGTCTTTAAATTTTTTAATGTGATTGCATTGCTGGGAACAAATGAAAATATTTCATTCAGTTAGCCATAATGGTCAGATATTTAATAAAATCGGTCGCTAAGAAATTTTTTGTAACATAAATCGTTCACGTTTTCTTATATTCAGACATGCTACCAACAGAAAAAAAAAATTGATATACTAGTCTAGACTAATTGTGCTGAGCAAAAAAGTTTGCGTTCATATTCAACAGAAACATCCATCACTAACAGTATAATATTGGAGATAAATTTTGTATGGATATCATATTTAGATCAGTTCGCTTTTTTCACATTATTTCATAATACAATTCAACTAATATATGTAGAACATGTATTAGTTACTAGGTATATGTTGCTTTGTCTTAGGTGATTTGTGTAAAACCCAATTTAAGGTTCTAAGGGATCGGTATCGTAAAGAAAAGGTAAAAGTATTGCCAAGTGAAAGGAAAGGAAAGGCACGTAAAATTTGGCCTTTTTCAGGCATGCTAAGTTTCTTGGATCCGTATATGCAAAAAGGAAGGTATATCTTTTCTTATAACTGTTTGATTATTTTGAGAATAAAATGTTTTATGTTAGCTTTTGTTTTTATTATAATTTTGAAGTATTTGGTCAAACATAATAGATACAACAATCATGCTGATAACTGTTCTTAGCATTGAGGAACAAATACGAGGGTGGTCTGAGAAGTTCCGGAAATAAAAGATACAAGACATTTTTTCTGAATTATTTTCATTTTTTAACATAGTCTCCTTGTAACTCTACACATTTCACCCAGCGATGCTCCCATCTCTGTAGCCCGTCCAAATAGTACTCAGCGTCTTTCTCTGCAAAAAATTTTTCACGAGAGTGATTGCCTCTTCAATTGACGAAATTCTCTGTCCTCCGAGTGCAATTTTTAGATGAGGGAACAAAGAGAAGTCGCTTGGAGCTGTATCTGGTGAGTAAGGTGGATGGTCAAGCAGTTCAAACCGTAATTAGTGGAATTTCACCATGGAAACCACTGAGGTGTGAGACGGTGCGTTATCTTGGTGAAACAGGATTTTCTTTTTCTGCAAATGTGCCCGTTTTTCCGCAAGTTCTGCCTTCAGCTTGTCAAGTCATGATATATAGTATGCTCCTGTAATGGTTTTTCCTTTTTGAAGGTAATCGATTAAAATTGTAATTTGTGTCTGTTCCTGCTTCCCTCTAATCCCTCTTGTCTACTCTCGGACCCGGTTAGATGTGTGGGAAGAACTGAATAATCAGCCAACAGGATTCACTCTAATCATTTAATTGTCACAAAATATCAAGCAGGCACAATAATAATCCAATTAAGAATGTTGATCAGAGTACGAAGGTGAGACCCATTAGCCTGGGGATAATATTACGGACACTCAACTGATTCCACGATTACCTATACAAGCCCAATTTCAAATCCTCCGCACTCTAATAAGTTATATATATATATATATATATATATATTCCTTGACTTCTATTTAAATAAGGCTCACGATACCTATACTCTTGTGAAGTCGAAGTCCTACTGTTGAGGCCTTGAACGCTAATCTTTAACTGGATTCGATCACCTCCGAGTGATCCTCTCTTGGAATTCTTCAATTGATACTTTTATAAACTTAGATTTGCACTCAATAAACTAACGATCCTCCACTCACCAATTAACTCTCAAAACTCGCGAATACAGAATTTACATAATAATAAACTTAATTTGCATAATCACGTTTTCTTACCTCCGATGAAAGTTGATTGGTAAAAATGCTTCCACCGAAGAGTCCCCAAGGGGTTAGAAATAGACGCTTTTATATCCGACACAACCCCCTCCGAGAAGAAGACGTGATTTATCTGAGGGTCTAAACGACCCGATAGAAATTACGAACATTTAACACCCAAAAACGATGAACCCACTTTAAAACTTTAACTCACTAACCTCTCAATTTTAATTGAACTAGCACATACAAAATTCATTAATCTAAAGGATACTCTACTACTGATCAATGTATCTTGCACATATCATCCCTACAGTGCATCCCATTCGGGCGAGATCCTAGAAAAAACCTTGAAACAAGGAAAACCAAAAAACCTAGGTTATGCACTTTATTTAAGTACTAATAAAAAATTTTACAAAGAAATATTATTTGACAAGCACATATTCTTCTGAACAGCAACAATACATATCTTCTTACTACAACCATAATACATTTCTTCTATACAGCAAGGGGTTCAGGAACTGCCTCCCTGAAATGAAACTGGATCAATTCTTATAAAAAATATTGACATTATACCAACATTAACACTATACAACAGGGCTAACGGGTCCCCAGGCTAACGGCTCTCACCTTCTCGCTCTGCACACTGATCAAATTTCTTAATTGGATTATCATTGAGATTGCTTGATATTTTGTGATAATAAAGTAATTAGAATTCATCATGTCGACTGATTATTCAACTCTTCCCACACATATAGCCGGGTCCGAGAGTAGACAAGGGGGATTAGACGGAAGCAGGAACCGACAAGCATTATAGTCTCGCCTAGGTTCTGAGTTAAGAGGCAGTGCTCCTTTTAGGGTTTTGCCCGAATCACACTTTTCAGGAAAGGAGAAATGTGTCAGGAGTTCCTTGCTAATATAGATGATGACATAGCGTATTATGAGATACCAGTGAATTTAGCATGTGCTTACTTAAAAGATCATTTAATAGGTAGAGCAGTGATTCCCAAAGTGGTCTATGACGATCTGCCAGGGGTCCACGCCAGCAAAAAATAATTTGGGGGTCCATGAGAAGTAAATGGGGGCCTACAATAGTGGCTCTCATCAAACCAGATTGTGACTAATATTAAATAGGTAAGTCTAATTTCCACTTGATTAAATTTCCTTTTAACAGATTTATTTACTAAATTTAATGAGGTTTAATTGCAGTTACAAGGCGACAGCATAAATTTTATTAAAACAAATTCCATTTCAGCATTTCTTGCCAGCATTAAGCTAAAGGAGCATAATTTTAGACATCGCCAACATTTAAATGTCCTTTCTTTAGATTTGGAAACTAGTTTTGAGAATGTTTTGACTATCATAGTACATACCAGTAGACAGTGAATTCATATGGTCACTTTGAAAAAAATGTCAGATTATAAGAATTAAGCTGTAGGAATATGCTCTAACGAAGATCTTAAAGTAAAGTTTAGAAACGATGTCAACAATTTTAGCTTTAAAAAGATATACCTGTTATTTATTCCATATTATGGAATATCTTGAGAAAGTTTTTAATTGTTTTTTCGATTGAGAAGGAGTTTCAGTGCTCTTGCCAATCTCCAAAACAAAAACGAAAGAAGAAATTACTGGACACTTTTAACCGAGGAGATATATTTAGTGTTAAAATCTGGTAAGATTGATGCCAAATGGTGAAATTTATTATTGCATCCTCAGATTCCTCCCTCCCTCTAAAAGCTTTTGTTTGTTGCTCTCAGTTATTTTATGCATTAATTAAATTTTAATTTAAATTAACTAATTAAATTAACTAACATTGTTTTCTTAAGTTTAAACTTCTATACATCATTACAAATAAAATTTTTAATTTTTTAAAGTGAATAGCTCTATACCAACTGTCAAAAGCACATTTAATTTGATATTAGGTAAGTAGGGGGTCTACCCCAAACTGAAAAACCTGTCAAGGGTCTATGAGGCTAAAAAATTGGGAATCTATGAGGTAGAGCTTTAGATTGCTTTGATGTAATCGGGTATACGTAAGTGGCGAGACGACTGCTTTCACGACTCTAAAAAAAGTTGTCGAAAAGTTTTCCCGTAGTTAAAAACAGATCGGAGTTGGAGGCTGAATTTTTTTCAGCGTAGAGGTCAGGCCCCGTCGGATTTTGTACACATCAATTGTTGAAAATCCATAAAACATTGGATTTAGGTTATGAGGAGTCCAAAATAGTAAACCATATTGTAATGCGACTCTAACCCCAGATTATGGACTATTTAAAGGTTCGAAATCCCACGACGAAAAGTACAGTTATTTGAGTTGGTGGACAGGCATGAGAAACGCCATAGCAGTAGAGAAACCCCGGGTTCGAGCAATAATTTTGGCACAAGGGGTTGGGATGTGAGTAGGAACCCTGTGGAAAGGCGTAGAGATGGAAATTGGAGAAATGCAGGGTCGGGAATAGACAAAATGAGCCGAGAGGAGTGAGCAGAGAGGCAAACAATTTTTCTCGTGGAGGTTTTCAGAATCGTCGATTCGAAAGAGAAAACCGCTACTAAGGTTCATTGCTAGAGTTGGTGATAAATATGAGGAACCCAGGGTTCGAGCAATAGTTTTGAAAGAAGAGATTGGGATGTGAGTGGGAAGTCTGTGGAAAGGCGTGGAGATGGAAATCTGAGGGATGCAAGGATCGGATTAGGGTTTGCAATCAGGTGCTATATTTTTAATCCTGGGATTTCGGGATTACATTATCCAAATCCCAGGATCCCAAGATTAGGACTGAAACTATTTATGTGTAAAATATTTAAACATCAGCATGGTTGAAATTACATAATAAAACTAAAAATATAATTAAAAATTGGTTTAATATTATTATTTATTGAAAAAAATGAAAACAAAACTTAATTCATTATAAAGAAAATAGTACATAATGAATTCAATAAAAATAGCACAATTTGAATTCATTAAAAATTGACCCATTTGAATTGAAAATCGATATGTTTGGGATTTTCCAAAATCTTATTGTAAATTTAAAACAGAATAAAAACCCTTGTTTTATTTTCATTAAAACACTGTATTTTTTATGTTTAATATATTTAAAATTGATAACTGCATGGTAAGACATTTTCTAAGAAAGTAGATTTTTCAAAATTAAAATTATGAAGTCTGAACTCAACCTTTTCCCGACAAGCTCCCATATGCCTGTACACAGCACGTACACACAAATGATAGAATGGATTTACATAAATTTTAATCTAAAAAAGTTTTCTACTTATACAACTGCCATAAAAAATATATATACTTTCCTTTTTTAAAAAAAAAAATCTTATTAACATATACACTAGAAATTAATTACAATAACACTAAAATTGATTCTAATAAAAATACTAGAAAAAACAGACTTCGATTTTTTAAATAATAATAATAAATTCATTTTATATTTAACAGTCCAATAAAATTTTGTTTTTTTTACATCCTAAAAAAATATCTTTTCGCAATATTTTTAACAACATTTAAAAATTAATAATACATGCAATCTAATTTGAAAATATATATTTATAATGATAACAAAATAATATAACTAACTTTATCTTGCACAGAACATCCCTACAGTGCATCCTATTCGGGCGAGAACCAAGGAAAAAAACCTTAGGTTGAGTCTTAGCACGACTGACTTAGGTCGCCAAATTGTTTTGGTGCCAAATTTTTGGCAATAAAGATTGCAATATGGCAACCCTGCAAAATTTAATGAAATGGCCACCCTTCTCGGACCAGAATTTTTTTAGTTTTCCATAATCTCTCTCTCTGTGGAAAGCGGTCATTTCCTTTAGATCATAGGTTCCCAAACTTTTTAGCCTCATAGATCCCTTGACAGGTTTTTCTGTTTGGGGTAGACCCCCTACTTACCTAATATGAAATTTGTGCAAATTTATCAACTTAAATGTGTTTTTGACAGCAGGTATAGAGTTATTTACTTTAAAAGATTAAAATTTTTTTACTGCAGTGAAGTATAGAAGAGTTTAAAACTTAAGAAAATACATGTTAGTTATAATTTAATTAGTTAATTAAATTAAAGTTTAATTAATGCATAAAATATCTGAGCAATAAACAAATGCTTTTAGAGGGAGTGAAGAATCTGGGAATGCAATAATAAATTTTCAACATTTGGCATCAATCTCTTATCAGGTTTTAAAACTAAATATATTTCCTCGGTTAATTGTGTCCAGAATTATCTTTTTTGTTTTGGAGATCGACAAGCGCACTGAAATTCCTTCTCAATCGGAAAAACAATTAAAAACTTTAAGATATTCCATAATATGAATAAATAAAAGGTATACACTGGTGTGCAAAAATTAAGGCCGAAGTCAAAAAATTAGCATATCAGCTGAACGAAGAGGCAGAGCAGACAGAAAGACCAATCAGGAGATTAAGTGAGGTGATGTACGGTAGCACATGCGCAGATATGCAGGTAGACGTAATGGGGAGTGTCTAAATAGTAAAGCATGTTGTCGGTGTAAGATTAGTATTTCTGGCAAAGAGATTGCACACCGTATAGCAGTTAAAACACACCGAGTTGCTGCCTCAGCGAGAAATGGCGAATAATCAATCTGTTAGACGACATCTGGATGCTTTTACCCGAGGTCGAATCATTGGGAAGTTGGAGGAAGGTCGCAGTGTGACAAGTGTGGCTGCACACAGAGTTCGGAATTGCTCACAGCATCGTTTCACGACTTTGGAGACAATTTCAAACTACAGGAACAGCTATCCGGGGGTTCAGTAGTGGTCGTCCACGAGGAACCACACCCGCAGATGACCGGTATATTGCCTTACAGGCCAGAAGAAACAGGCGGAAGACAGCGGGGAGAAATCGCTAGACACACGACACAGGCGACTGGACGACAGATATCGCGTTTTACCGTGGCCAGAAGACAGCACGGTGGTGGTCTGTTTGCACGACGCCCTGTACGGTGTGTACCTCTAACGCCTGCCCATCGGAGAAGGCGTTCTCTGTGGTGCCGGGAATACCGGAATTGGAGAGACAATGAATGGGGCGAGTACTCTTTACAGATAAGAGCAGATTCAGTCTGAGTAGCGATTCTCATCGCATACTCATCTGGAGAGAGCGCGGAAGCCGCAATCATCCCTCGAACATCATTGAAAGGGACAGGTATGGAGGTGGCGGTGTTCTCGTTTGGGGAGGCATCATGCTTGGTAGTCGTACAGACCTTCACATCTTCGACGCAGGTTCAGTCAACGGGACCCGTTATTGTAACGAGATTCTTCTGCCATATGTGCGTCTTTTTAGAGGCGCTATGGGTCCGCAGTTCCTTTTCATGGACGACAATGCACCATGTCATCGCCACAGTAGCTGCCGAACAGCTCTTAGAGAGTGAGGATATTGAACGTATGGATTGGCCGGCACGATCTCCGGATCTCAATCCCATCGAGTATGTATTGGATTTTCTAGGCGGACGCTTGGCAGCTCGTACCTTACCACCAGTAACGATTCCGGAGCTTCGATTGGCGCTGCAAGACGAATGGGCAGCAATGCCTCAACAACTCATTGACACCCTCATTCTCAGCATGGGCAGACGCTGTGAAACCTGCCTAGCAGTCAGGGGAGATCATATCCCCTACTAAAGACCGGATATTTCTTGCTGGACACCCATCACAGGGATGTTTCGGCCTTCAGTCGCATTGCGCTCCATGCTACTTTTTCAATAAAGCTTCTTTTTTATCCCTCTGATTCTCTTTTAGGAAGTGTTGCTTACATTACTCATGTCCTTACGTATTGGGGATCTTACGGTATTAAATGTGTTGATTTGGAATGCTTTTGTACAAAGTTATATTGAAAAAACCGTCTCGTCCTTAATTTTTGCACACCAGTGTATATATTTAAAGCTAAAACTGTTGACATCGCTTGTAAACTTTACTTTAAGATCTTCGTTAGTGCACATTCCTAGAGCTTAATTCTTATAATCTGACATTTTTTTTCAAAGTGTGACCATATAAATTCATTGTCTACTGTGGTACTATGATAGTGAAAACATTCCAAACCTAGTTTAAAATCTAAAAAAAGGTCATTTAAATGTTAGCGACGTTCAACATTATGCTCCTTTAGCTTAATTTCTGGCAAGAAATGATGAAATGGAATTTGTTTTAATAAAATTTATGTTGTCGCCCTTGTAACTGCAATTAAACCTCATTGAATTTAGTAAATAAATCTGTTAAATAAATAGATAAGTCTAATTTCCACCTCGATTAAATTTTCCTTTTTAATATTAGTCATGATCTGGTTTTGATGAGAGCCACTATCGTAGACCCCCATTTACATCTCATGGACCCCCAATTTATTTTTTTGGCTGTCGTGGACCCCTTGCAGATTGTCATAGACCCCTGGGGGTCTATATAGACCACTTTGGGAATCACTGCTTTTAGATGGTCAGCGGGATGGTTTGTATAAGAGAGAGAGAGATTTTTCTAGAAAGCTGAAAGTAAAGGATGAATGGATTTTCCTTTTTTTTTAAAGAAACAATTTGCAGAAGAATGTTTGTTAGACAGAAAGGGAGATGCCTTGATAAATTTCATTTTTGGACGATGTTTTTTCTCACTATACATCTTGGAAGCAACGGTTTTTCTGTTTCTTCTTGAAGCCATTTTGGAAACCATGTTTTTCTTTTTAGAAGCTCAACGAATGGATATTTTTTCTTTTGAATGAAAAAGGTAAGAAAGAAATGATTGCTTTTGTGAATAAGTGAACGATTGAAAATATTTCAGTGTGGATGTTCGAAATATGAAAATAATTTGTGTTTGAGAGAAATGAAGATCGTTACTTCATCAGTATATAGTATTTTCCCCCCGTCTGTTGCGTTTTAGAAACGAATATTTTTCAATTTTTTTTTGTAGAAGCAGTTTTAAGAAACCACGTTTTTTTCGTAAAAAACTTGAAGAATGGATTTATTTTGAATAAAGGTAAGAAAGCAATGGATTGTCTTTTGTATGAATGTGGGACGGCGTCTAGGGGAAGGTTCGATTTTAATGTTAAAATAAGCACGCAGAGTTAAAATAACCTAATTATTAATAACACAACTAAAACATTTTACTATTTACAAGGGTTTTAAATTATTCGAGATAGCACCATACTAATTCCGAAAACACGTACTCTTTCTCAAAAACAATGGAGAGACCGATTTCCTCTGACCTGCCTTCGTTTCAAGCTTTGGTGCAACTCTCCGTTTCTCTTTTCTGCCTTCTTTATAAATACATGACCTCATCGTATCGCGCAGCTAAAACTCACGTGGTTTCGATTAGTGGTGCCATCTCTTACAATAAAAATCAAAAGAAGTAAAAGAAAACTTGCACTCCTTTCCTACAAGTTCGGCCATCCTGGGAATCACTGACCTCAGTGATTTTACATACCATACAAAAAATATCGGCCTCTGCAAAATTAATATTAATCGGAGATAAAAATTCCAAGATAGACATTCAAATTTAAAAATAAGGATACAACTCTCAAAAATGAAATATTAATAGCAAAGAAAACAAAACACATTAATACACATTATGTTCTTTTAAAAAGAATAGAAAACCCTTTTTATAAAAATACATCATCATGGTGAGTAAAATTTCATTAAATCAGCAGATGAATTTGTTATCTTAGGTCCCTCATGATCACCCACTTTCTCTAAATCATATCTATCTCTAGGTTTTACTTTAACTATTCTATATGGTCCCTTCTCCTGAGCTAACTTTATTATCCCAGTTTGCATATCTCTTGGTACAACTATCAATTCACGACCTTCAACATATTTGTAAAGTATTTCGTTTTTATCGGAAAAGTCTGAATTGCTGTTTGTTTCAATCAGTGACCTTAGACTCTGAGTGTATTCATCCTCTTGTTGTGCCCTTTTTAATCTTGCGGTTAGAGTATCGTTAGTAATTATTGCGACTGGATATCTGCTAAGGGCATCCACATGTTGCATTCTCTGGCCGGAACGATGCACAATTTCATAATCAAACTCTTCCAGCAATAATGCCCATCGCGCTATACGAGTAACCAAATCTTTTTGTCCATTGTCTTTTGAAACGCTGAGCAATCCGTTAGGACTTTGAAATGATTTCCCATAAGGTAGGTACGAAATTTCTTTAAAGCGTTGACAACAGCAAGAACTTCAAGTTCATAGCTGCTATACTTCTCCTCTGCCGGAGTAGTTTTCTTAGACATGTATTGAACTGGATGCAATTTTCCATCTTCTGCCTCTTGGAGTAAGACGGCTCCGTAGCCTTGTTGACTTGCGTCCGTGTGCAATTCGGTTGTTTTTCCCTGCTGGAAAATACTTAATACTGGACTTTCAGTCACTAATTGCTTGAGCTTTTCAAATGCTTCTATTTGAGGTCGTTCAAAGACAAATCGATTGTCGTTTCTAATTAGATCACTCAAAGGTTTCGTTATTTTAGAGTATGACGGAATAAATTTTTGAAAATAAGCCAGTGAGTCCTAAAAAGCTTTGGACTTGTTTGACAGTCGTTGGTACAGGAAACCTCTTGACAAGCTATCGTTTTTGCAAACTGAAGGGCACACCGTTCCATTTTCGACAACGTGACCCAAAAATTCCACCTTTCGTTTTAAAAACTGACATTTTTCAAACTTGATCTCCAACCCATATCTGGATGCGACCTCAAACACCTTCTTTAGTTTTTCCAAACCTTCTTTCTCATCTTTAGCTGGAACGATCAAATCGTCCAATAAATTATTACGATGCCTTTTCGCATGAGTTCCCTCAAAAATGCTGTACACATATCTTTGGAATACGCTTGGGCTTGTACTGAGACCAAAAGGTACTTTATTAAATTCGAACTGCCCGTCTGGTACAACAAAGGAGGTGAAATGCTTGCAATCCTCGTTTACGTCGACATGAAAAAACCATTTTTCCAAGTCTAACGTGGAATACACTTTGGCGTCTTGCAGCCTATCCAATACGTCCTCTATCAGTGGCAAGGGGAAGCGATCCTTGACTAGTTTTCGGTTCAGTTTCCTATAGGCAATGCATAGTCTGTCGGTACCGTCTTTTCTTCTTGACAAACACGACTGGACTTGCATATTCAGAAGAGCTTGGTCTTCACGATTCCCTTATCCAACCATTCGTCGATCTGCTTGTTGACGGTCTGATTCTCCAGAAACGACAAACGGCGTGCTGTTTGGTAAACTGGTATATCATCCTTCAGGATAATTCGCATGGATACATTTGTCGTTTCGGTCTTCTTAGGTGTATAGCTGTTGATTAGTTCAGAGAGTTCCTGTTCTTTATTCGAGGTTTGATAACATGTTTATAACTTCGATTTCGTCTTCAGTTTCTTGCTTCATAAACCTGTGTATTCACAAACCACACCTTCTCTTCGTGTTTACGGAAATAAACACCTTTTTTATCAAAGCCAACAAAAGCTGTTCTAAAATGTCCGAATCCTATCACTGCCTGGAACTCCAAATGCACCACCAGGCACGACATGGCCATATTACGGAATATTTCTCTCCATCCCAATTCGATTTCTCGTTGGAACGATCCTTTTGTTTTGACTTCGTACTTTCCCAATCCAGATAACACTACAATGTCCTTCGAGAGCTTCGATTGCTCGATGATTCCTTTGCTTACATCTTCACGAATGAGCGAAACTGAGCTTCCAGTGTCGATTAGAGCCTCAAAAGTCTTGTTTCCGATGGTTATTTTCCTGGTCTTAATTCTGTCTTGCTGAATTCGAGAACAGATCTGGACCGGAGAGCTTGAAGATTTATTGATTTTCGTACCCTTGCGCTTTGTACAATCTACGGCATAGTGACCTGGTCCCCTGCAGTAGCTACATGTTACCTGTTTAACTCTTTTATCGTAAGTTCTCGTCGATTGAAAGCATTTTCTATCATTCCAATTATTTCCAAGTGAAAACGTTCTTGCCTTGAGAACAATTATCGTTATTGTTCGATCTCTTAGCAAATGAGTTTAACTGCTTTGGCCCTATAGTTCTTCGGACGTCCTCATAATCTTCAAATTTTTTCGCTAGCTCAATAGATGAGTTAATAGTAGACCATTCGTCCAAAAAGTGTTCCTGAAAATCATACGGCGCCCTCTTCTTCATTTGATCGGCTATGATTAATTCTCGTAATTGGTCGTAGGTGTTAACTTTTAAGCCCAAAGTCCATCCATCAAAATACGTCTGTAATTCGTGTTGAAAATCTTGCCATGTTCGTTCATCGGACTTTTGGTGAAACAAAAATAACTGACGAAATTTTTCCGCACAGAGATAATTTAAATCTTTGTAAGAGCAAATTCTTTATATGATCGTAATCATTACACTTATCAGTTGGTTCTCTTGCGATCAGATGGGCAATTTCGACGGGTATTAAACCTATAAGTTTTTGAACCCAATCTTTTTTCGGTAAGAAAGTTAGTTCTGCATGACGCTCAAATAAGGTAAGATTCAAACCAATATCTTCCTTCATATTAAACTTATGAAAAGTTTCGTGAAACAGTTTATTCGATGCTTGAACGTTTTCGGTGTTATTCGGCATACCGGCAGTCTGTTGCGCTTGTATTCGCAACTTCTCTAATTCGTACTCTCGTCTTTCTCTCTCATCCTTTCGCATATCCTCTCTCTCAGCCCTTTCTCTCTCTTCTCTTTTTGTACGTTCCTCCACTATGCTATCAAGCATCTTTTTAACATCGTCTTCAACGTAATCTGGGCTTTTTACGATCAGCTCCTTTAACTTCAATTTTGTGATACCTGCTTCGATAGTAAGATCCAAATCCTCGGCGAGTGACACCAAATCCTCTTTCCTTTTCGCGAGTAAGAATGCCATTTTTATACTCAGAATGGTGACCCAGAGAACAACTTAAATTTTTACCCAAGTTAAATGAGACAAAACCATTAAAATAACACGCAAAAAGTTTACTCACTTAAAAGAAACAAAAGATAATTTAAATAAGATGCAATTATCAATTATAAACAATTATAGACAAAAATGGACTTTTTAAAGAATTCCCGGAACTTAAATCCTTTTACAAAACACAACAGTATTACAGTTAATATCAATTTTATTTTTTATTAAAAAAAAAACGCGTTCCTCTCATTTATCAAAAATAGATTACTAAGAAAAAACACGAAAGTACTCAGTTATTAATCCAAAACTAAAAGAACATCAAATATTCTATCTGCAATTAAACCAATAATAGTACCTAGTACTTCAAAATTCAATTTCAGATTCACAGAAACAGGAAATATACATACAAAATCATTCATTTATATAATTTCGCCTATTACCCACACAATACCAAAAAAAAAGGATACTAGCACAATTCAATGTAATTCTGAAGACACTTTACGTTGACCTCAATGACACAGGAAATCTTGTTTCGTGTTGATAACTCGCAATTCGATGCAGTTCCAAAGGTTCTCTCGTCAGTGTTGACCTCAATGATCAAGGTAATCCCGTTCAATTCGTTCAGTATCCGTTGAGTCACTGGGCTTCCAGTTTTGGTTGACTGTAGCTGACGTGGAAATTCGCCAAGATTCCGTGTTTCTAACCAAGTCAAGGACCCCTTTCCACCTGTAGACTGTTCTCACTGAAGTATTTCCGCATCGTCTCGTAAAATTTCTTATCAAGCTGAAGGCTTCGCTGGGTCTCTATTCGATGCAAGGCAAGGTCTATGTACCGCTAAGAAATCAAAAATCGATGAGGAGGTAAAAACTTTTAAAAAATGAATAGTTTAAAAATTCTCGGTCGAACCCCAATTTGTGGGACGGCGTCTAGGGGAAGGTTCGATTTTAATGTTAAAATAAGCACGCAGAGTTAAAATAACCTAATTTATTA
>BMAO01031633.1:0-17843 GCA_019973975.1 Trichonephila clavata
ACCAAAATTATTGAATGACATGCCTTTAAACATTATTTTTCAATCTTAAAAAAAGAAAGGAAATATTAATTGAGCACTCAATACATTTGACAACTGTTATTCTTTTTATTTTGATGTTCAAATATATAAACATAATGTGTGATATAATGTCTTGGAAATTCTGGAAAGTAATAATTCAAATATGAAGTAAATAATTTTACAGATGTTTGATTTGTTCTATAAGTACAGACACGCAAAGAATGTTTACAGATAGCATCAAAGAGAATTATAAGATAAAACTTTGAGGACAAGTACACAATTCCATCAGCACTATAGTTTTAACAATATCAAGCACCAATTAAAATATATTACCAATACCACTCAATTAAAAAAATACAAGCAAATGAAAAAGTTACAGAGACAGAAATGCAACTATTCAGCAATAAAAAATTAAATCTCAATTTACTTCCACACAAATGAGAAAATATATGTATATAAAACTAACAATACCTAAAACACCAAATTCTACAACACATGTAAAAAGAACTTTTAATACATGTACTTAAACTAAATGATTATGCAAAAAAAATTTAAAAAATTTTACAGGGATAAAAACAAAATTTCAAGAAATTATGAAAATGTATGATTTATCTCATTTAGTTTGTCACAAATGCAGATTTTCACAGCAATTAAAATTGTTATTTCCTACACAAAAAATATTCCTTGAAGAGAGTTTCTCGAGTACAAACATTTTATAGATAGAAATTTATATATTACACAGTAAATATAGATATCTAGTTTGTTTTAAAGAAAAACCCTATTTTGCAGATAAGAAATAGGACATCAAATAGTACAAGGACTTTCTTCCAACTCTTAAAAAAACTCCCAAACATTATAAACACACAAAATCACACACATAAATTTTAAAACTTCTTTTTGCTTCACATTTACACATAAGGAATTGATTTGCTACAATCATGACATAATTAAAGCAAAATCTTTTCTCACTAAGGAGTTTCCAATATTCTACCACACAGTATCTTATTCATCACATTCCTTCACACAAGAATGTCAGTTCAGTTAAAACTAAAGACGCTAAAATGACTTAATGCTTATGTATTACTATTAATGCATTTTTGTATAAAATTTACACATGCACATTTTAAAGTATCAAAAAATAGTAATTTTCGTAGAATGAACATTCATACACATCTTACATTTTAAACAAAATTAAGAATATATGCATCATTTCTGCTAGTTTGAATAAATATAAATTTATTGCTCATAAGATAAGTACACAACATGCTCCATAATGCTTTAATGGTATTTCTTTGTTTACAATGTTGCTTGTATTTTTATTAACTTATTTTAGCAAATAAAGCAATTCGAACTCATTTTATAAGAATTTAATATTTAATTATACTAATCAAGTTTTGGTACTTGTGTATTAGCATTACCACAGCAATATTTGTGCTATGTGAATCGCAGCTTGACATCAAAACAACAAATGTTCTTATGTTTTTTTATTTGAGGATAAACGATTCTCAAGGCACAATTTTGGCTGTGGTGACACTAATATACGAGTACCCAAGTTTCTTATGATGAAAGTTACCATAAATAAAATTAATTTATTTCTTTAAAAAGTAAATGGACTATGAGTAGTCTTTTAAAAAAATTAAGCATAGTTGAATTACTCTTGGGATAAACACTTATCTTTTAGATAATAGAAACCTATACAACAAAAGATAATATGGATCTTTTAAATAATATTGCTAAATATTATCCAAAAGTACCTTTAAGAATACTTGTAATACAAAAATTTTGATACTTACCTATTAGTGTCGCTGCAGCAAAATTTGTGCCACATAAATTGTGCCATGCCAAACAAAATTTGTGTTTTTTTGAAAAAAAAAATCGGTCAGACTTTAGTGAAAAATGACGAGATTCACATGGTGCATATTTGACTGTGGTGAGATTAATATGCAAGTACCCGAATTTCTTTACATACCTATTATTGCCCGATTATAAAATTATGCATGGCATATTTAAAAAAAATATGAATAAATATCTAAATAGAAGTTTATATTTGTTTTGTTTAACACCAAACTTAAACTTATTTGAAAGTATAAAGGAGAATTAAATATCAATTTGAATACTATTAATTTTACAAAAGAAATTGAAGAAATAAAAATACCAAAGTATTACTAAGCATAGATATTGATTTAATAATATTTTAAAACAGCTAATATGCCCAATATTTCAAAACATCTTTCAAAATTTTCTCAAACTATATCCCATTAAACTACTTTATATCTTGTCTTTAAGAGTTTTTAATATTTTAAAACTCATATAGCATACTGTGTAATTCTTTTCAAATACTTTTTGTCATTTTGACTTCTTAAAAAAATTAAACTTGTATGTCAACAATTATGAAAAAGGTTATATTGAAGAACAACAAAATCAACAAGAATACAATTTTAAATCTGAAATAATACAAACTATTTAAATGGAATCATGCAAGGAAGGAAAAAACATTTCTTCTGAAGAACAGCTATAAAATATCAGTTCAAATTCAGTAAATGTTTAATCTTTCTTGGTTTAGAATTCTTTTCTAGTCTTTTAAATATATTATGATAAAAAAAAGTTATAATTTTTTCAGTCCATCATCTAATGAAATGCTTGGTGCAAGTGAAGAACAAAGCAACAATGTTTAACATTCATGTAAAAAAAAAAATCAAACACAAAACTAAGTAAACCAATTTATCTGCAATAACAAGATAATTACTTTGGAACAATTGATTTAGAAATAATAACAGGATGTACAAATTATTTCAACTGACATGGAGCTTACTTATACGCTGAGAAACAGTATCTATGTCATATCTAACAGAACAACAGTCCTCTTTGAAATCTAACTTACTAATTTCCAAATCATCTAAGGAACGTGAGCGTACTATTGAGCTTCCCGATGAAACTGGGTAACTTTGGCTTTTAACAGGACTATTTGGATTTGACTTGTTACCACTATCTTGTCTTGATACTGTCGGAGGACTATCCTTATCAGCTGCTGTTGCTGCTGGAATGTCATTCACAGTTGGCTCAATTCTTAATGGTTTCTTCAACAAAATATCATATGGTTTAAACTTTCGTGCATTACGTCTCTCAAAGCATTTTGGGCTAAAGACCTCATTATAAAACTTTATACCTTTCTAGTAAAAAACTTAGGTGAGTAACCAGTATTACTTTCTCCATCTTCCTCATTGGAATTACAATCTGAACTAGAGTGTTTAGATAGGGAAAAATTGGTTACAAATTTTGAGTTCATTTGGACCACACAAATGGGTGCAGATGATGAGGCTTCAGCCATTCGCATTTCTCTGTCATTGAAAGGTTTGATGCCCTCACTATCCATGCAATTGAAATTTCTGAGCAAGCTCAGCTCGTGCAGAGCTGCATCCAGATCCATAGAGCTAGCCTGATTTAAAACACTAGTCTTTATTGTGAGCACAGCAACAAGGGGAATCCATGATCTGGCTTAAATTTCAAAAACTAACTCCTTTCTAGGTCCCTAGAAAAAGAAATAATTTAAGTCAAATACCTAAAATACATTTTAAATATTACAAACAATTTAAAAGTATTAAATACTTTAAAAAAAGAATTAGCTAATTCAACACATTTCATATAAAAAAGGGGGTTTTTTGTTCATTATAATTTTTTAATTTCTTTTTTCATTATAATTTATATAAAAGCCAGCTGGATGGTGTGATTGGTTTATCACTGGTCTTCAGCATCCAAGGTTGCAAGTTCGAGCCCGGCCCAAGTCGGTGGATTTTCATGATGCAGAAAATCGACAGCGGTAATGTCGTATGATTATACAGCATGTAAAAGATCCTTAGAGTGTCTGTTTGGCTTGGGTGCTCTCGAAAAATAAAATCATAGTACAGGTTCACATCGTTAGAGCTTGGGTGCCTCCCTCTAGGGACAAAACTGGACGTCAAAATTACTGGCAGCGATTGATATTCGCCTATAGTGTGCCACACTAAAAAAAAGAGAGAGAAAGAGATACCAACTTCTGAGGAATGTATTAGGTCTCCAATGGTAAAAGACTAATCCGCAGCCCATTAGAAATAATAATTCATATAAATTTAAGTAACATGAAATGAATTTGATTACTTATTAACAGAGTCCAAAAAAAACTAATAAATAATATACTAAAAGTATGATGATATCCTTGGATGTTTAGTTCTGACTTCTATCAATAAAGGCCACTAAGGTAAAAATGCATTTTCCTTAAATGTCTGTATTTATATAGCATAAAGGTATTATATATGTTATTTTAGAGCCTTAAAAAACAATAGAAATGACATAAAAAGTTAAAAAAACATTGTTTGCATTGTCCTTTAAAAACCTAGTACTATCACCTACATCAGGGATCTCTTAAGTATGGATAGTGGGCAATAACTTGTCAATAAGTACCAACAATGCAGCCCCATCAAGTTTATTTAGATTACAATGCAAAAATTTAAATACAAGCAAATCATACACACCAATTAAGAAACTCAGTACCAGACATACATAATGAAATTGAGCATCTGATATCAAATTTTTAACACAATTACACGTCTATAATCATTTCACATTTTTGTACTTTTTCGTTATTGGCTACAACACACAATATACACAAAAAAAGAAATGTCAGTTCTCATTGGTTTTTTATCTAACTTTGATATATAATTAAAAAGATGTTACTGATAAGAAAAGACCATGACTTGCTTTGAAATGAGGTGGTAAAAGGTAACCAGCAGGAATATTTCAATTGGCATCCGTTATATCGTTTTTGGCAACTTTGTCAACTGCGCCGGCAAAAAGGAAAAATACTCACATTTTTAATAATGTTGTAAAGGAAAGTTAATTATCCACAACAGCTGATTAACAATTAAGAAAATCTTAATGTGCTACAAATCATATATATATACAGTGATAAACATTGGTATCTTCCTAGAAGTATAATAAGAATTTAATCATCTTAACTGTAGCAAAACATTTTTCAGAAATTTAGGTAAATTTTGAAGATACCTATCAACAAAATTTTAAACAAAAAAAATTCTGTTTTAAAAAATAATTGCACTGAACCCTTTTCACTTTTATCATACCTTATTATCCATATTTTGATTGAAGGTTGGAAAATTTACTTGTTTAATACCTAAAAATGTTTCTACAAAAGAAATCATCTGTCACATGATCTCAAGTTTTAAAAATAATTGAGCTTCAATTCGTTTTGCTCTGTTACCCCATTACTGCTGATATTGATACAGCACCCAAGGAGCTATAGCTTGAATTTATTGACTTGCAGTCAGATCAAAGTGTAAAGGAAATGACACTGACTTTTACAAATCTTTGTCAGCTGAAATATTTTCATGTAGGAAGAAATTTGCAGGGGAATTGTTCTTTATATTTTAGTCCACATATATTTGTGAGAAAAGTTTTTCTTGCATGAAAATCAATAAGAGTAAATATAGATGCAAGTTGGCTGACAAACTATATGTTGGCTGCAATATGTGACTACCACTATTTTATGTAACTTATATTTTTTTATTTTTATAATTACCATGAAATCTGGCATATAATGCGCACTTTGAACACAAAAAATATGATTGAAATTTACAGGTGTGTTTTATACGCCAGGTATAAAAATGAAAGCTTTAAAAATAAAAATAAAGATGAGTTAAGAAAAAAATTAAAACTTCTAATGAACTTAAAGGGTTGTAGTTCTAGAAATATACTATTTTTTTCTAAAGCTTGGAATAATACCTTGAATAAATGACTTGAAAACATAAGAGCTTTGTGTACATACAATTCAGGTTTCTTCCTAAAAAAGGAGGCGCATTACATGGCAAATATATCTAAAAATTTAAAATTTCAGCTTGACAGTATAGGTGCATGTTTTTTTGGCAGATTTTACAGTAATACAATCATCTTAAAATGGTGTAGCCCTCTAGTATCTTCCCCTCCCACAATGATGCCTGCAACCCAAACGAAGTTCATTTCTGCTATTTTATACTTCAACCATTGTACTTCCTAATGTTAATTATTACTATGCATCAATATACTCAACCATTTTAAGAGCAGAACACCTAAAATATAGAATGAAATATATAAATGTAGCTTTCTAAATTAATATCTGGATGACAAAAATTTCATTTTACATTGAAATAGCATTAGATCAATAACATGGATCAAAACAATGATCAAATAGTTTAAAGCTTTATTAAAAAACATGGACAACATTTGAAATGCCTTATTCTCTAAACTAACCCAATCAAGTCTTCCGAAGACTTGACACCTATTTCAATTAACATGCATTAGTTCTTCAATAATGGTATTAATAGAATCAAAACTGAACAAATGACTCTGGCCACATTTACTGACCAGACAAGCACATGTCCTTACTGATAACATTTCCCTCACTAATGTCATGTAAAAATTTATATAATTTGACACTATGTTCTTAATGGTATTATCTTTTAAACAGTTAATATGCTTTTTTTTTATCAATAAATTTTGTAATGACACTTAATACATAATAGTGCATAATAAAAGACGGAACTGAAACTCAAATCCACAATTAACAAGCCACAAAAACCTGTGATTTTAATAGATGAGCTAGCATAAGTCTTTCAAAGTTGCCATTCTGATTACTAAAACCATTTAAACAATAAGCAAATTTCCAATAAGCTATTCACAGAAGGAGATATTTAAACTATAAAAAAAGGACACACAACAAGAAAGGGACATCTACCTAATTGATTTTCAGTGACGTAACAGAGAATATTAGGGCCCCCTGCAAAATAAGGTTTTAAGCCCTCCCCCAAGACGGATCTTACAAAGGATTGCAAAACAATAACATCAGGCTTTACAAGATTAAGATAACATAAAGTGACTCTCTAAAGTGTTCATATACTAACAATTTCCTATAAAATATGTTATTGACCAATAAAAATTAATATATCCAAATCAGATTTTTAAATAATATCTGCAACTTCTTCTCAATGAAATAACATAAGAAATTTTTAAAACAAAGTTACTAAAAAATTACATCACAAAAGTCTCCATGCACTCAAAAAAGTCAACATAGTTTTAACAACAATATTTTTCCCCTGAATTTAATACTTAGTAGAATATCTTTTAGAATCCAAAACAGCTTTTAATCATCTCAACATTGATTTCGCTTGTTTTTAAAATGTCTGCATCAATGTTCTTCCCTTCTTTCGTGATTACCATTTTTAATTCACATTTCATTTTTATGCAAATTTTACATTATCTTCAAGTTAATTCCAAATAAACTTTTTCAAATTTAATCCATTTCATCTGATTTAAATTAAGTGATTGAAGCAGTGCTTTTAGAGCTTGGGGACAATTACAGACAAAAGAGGCATGCATCGTGAGCAGTGTGATTGGGGCCATTATCTCGATGTAAAAAAAAGACAACACAACTCCAAAACCCAAATTTAAGACAGATATTTTCAATCTGTTCTTAAAAAGTATTTAAATAAAGAAGCTCATGACTTACAATCAGGTAAATCTTAAAACTTCTTGAGGCCCTGGGCTGCTACACAAATGCAGGCTACTTGACCTTCAAAAGTAAACAATTCATAGAATACTTTGTCAAATATTCCTACAAACAATAACAATTAAATGTGCATGACTTACAATCGTACAAAAAGGCTCAAACGATTACCGCCTTTTGACTGAATGAGTAAAGATGATGTAAGGTGGTAGGCCCAGGCCTGTTCATGGACAACTGTCATCACATGCAGCCAATTGACACATATCATCTGAAATTCCCAGTTTTTCAGAAAATACAATCAGAAATAACATTTAACATAATTTGAAACTATTCAAATTATGATCTTATTAAGGTTGATTCAAGAATGAGAGGAGGCCCTGGGCCTAGTTGACCCATGCCTTAAGATGTCTCTGCTCACAATACCATCAATACCAAATTACCTAATCCTGCAGCTGACGTACAGTTGAGCATAAAAACACTCTTACCAACAAGCTTTGCTGTTCCATCTAAATTTTTGGGACTCTGTTCATTTTTACCCCTTCATACTATTATATGCCTGTCGGAGCCAAAACGATTGAATTTGCTCTCATCTGATTCTCACCATCATTATTCCACCACGTTTCAGACTTGTTTATCATGGATTTAGGAAATGAAAATTGAAAGTTTTCTATTTTTTTACACTTACAAAAAATTTTCTTTAAGGACAATACCTGTGTAATACTGATGATCCAAGTATTTGTTTAACAGTTTCAGATGAAAGTGAGGGAGAAAATCTTTTATCTAATTCTGTAAACATTTTTGCGGCACTCGAAAATTAAGTTTTTGATAAATTTTCTAGCAATAAATTGCTGACCACATTGAGTTAACTTCAGGTGTCCTTTATTCAGCTTGTTTCCAATGTTATATCCTTCTTTAAAACAATTTATCACATTCTGCACTGAATGAAAAACATTAACTAATTTTGCAATGTTTCAAACTGATTTACTTTGAATGAAGTGAAAATAATTAATATTCGAACACTTTCCATAGCCTCTCCCCAACTTAGCTATTTTTAGACAAAATAGCTAAGTTGCAAATGGTGTTTCTGTATGTCCCTACAATGCAAAAAATAAAAAACAACAGACAATGTTTCTATAAATGGAATTCATCTGAAAATGTTTTGATATACTTTTACTTTTGTGATGGATTTTGTCCTCCACCTTCCTGTGTTTTAATTCTTTTATAAATAAAGTGAATAAATATTTACAAAAATAAAATAAGCCTCAATTTAAATCACATGGAGAATATATAAAAAAAATTAGATTATATATTTAAATTTTAATCTTAGGCTAAAGTAAGATTTCTACTACTTTTTTAAATGTATGAAAACACTTTTGAGACACTATACAATCTAAAAACCAACAATTAAAAAGAAAAGTAATTAACATGAAAAAAAAACTTAATTACTTGTCAATGTATAATAAAAGAATATTGGGCCCACAGTTTATGCCAACATTTATTTACACAAAAATGGTGTATTGACTAAAATAGTATGAATTTAAAAATCAATAATTTCTGCATAACTTTTGTATGTTTAACATCAAAACAATGTTTAAAAGCTGAAAAAGCAATATGTTGATTGATCACATTATTTAACTCATTCAAAACTTCAAGTACTTATGTAAAAATAGACTATCTAAATAACTTATTTAGTATGGAAGAACACTATATTTTTTAATAAATTTAAATAGAATCCAAAAAAAAAATTTTCATTTCTAAATCTTTGTTTTTTTTTAATTCTATATAAATTCAGTGCTTTAAATACACTTTTAATACATCTTAACAAAATTGATCATTTTTGTCAAAAATGAGAAAAAATATAAAGCCAAACATAATGTGGATTTGAAAAACATTTATGCATACATCTTAAGTAATATAGATAACAATACTTGTCTAATTCTCAGAAAATAATTGTGAAAATATATGTGCATATGTTCAAAATTAACTCTCAAATAATAGAATAACTTATACCTACCAAATAGCAATATAAATATTCATTTTCTCATCCTTTCTATGACAATAAGTGGACAATTCCAATCCAAAACCCCTGATAAAAAAAAAACTTCAAGAATTAAAAATATTGAAATAAGTATCAGAAATTGCTTTTAAAAAGTATTAATGATTTTCATTTGCAAATAAATAACAGCTTAAAAATAATAAAAATACTTTTGCTTATAAAAAATATGAAAACAGTTCTTGCTTAACAGAACTGAAATTGAAACTTTCTAATGCATATTTTACAGACTTTAAAATAAAAAGTTTAATACTTGCTTAAAATAAAATTTCGGAAGCCACAGAAGTTTACATGGAAAATAAACGAATGAAAATGCATTCTCAGGGTAGAAAATAATTCGCATTAATATCATTGCAAATGTTGTGCACAGTCATTCTTAATATCATTGAACGATGTGCATAGTCACTCGTATTTTCATATGACTATCCACTGAAAATATATAGCAAGAACAAAAAGGTTTCAAAATAATTCTATTACGATTTTGCACAGCTTAATTTTTTATAACATTTAATGTAAGAAAATATTTACAGCGACAACAAAGCGAATCAAAATTCGATTTTACAGCATGCCATTTCATAAGATTTTTGGGAAAGAGCAATTTTAACAATTTAAAGAACTATAAGCAAAAAATTGTAACAATTTTTCAAAAAAATGTCAAAAAATATTTCACAAAGAATTTTTTTTTTTTTGTAAAAGAATTAATTTTGTCTCCGAAAACTACTGAAATTACATACTGAGAAGAGAAATAATTCTTTTTTTCTTTAAATTTTTGAATTTCTACATAAAGCGATACCTATAGACAAACAAATAATGCTTAATGCGTAAGATATAAATAAAAGTTTTGACAAACCTTAGAATTACGAGAGAAATAATTACAGAGCTAACTTTTAATTCATAGAAGTGAACAGTAAATCGTGACGATTGAAGTCTAGTGGCTTTCCACAAACGCCGGTAGGAATCCAAACACGAGTTGTATACATCTTTTTTTTACATCACAGCCTTTATCAGTAATTGCAAAATAAATTACTTTTTCTGATTGAAGTTTTTCGATAATTATAAAATTAAACCAAATTCTCTTGCCATAGATAATTTTTTTCAAAAATTTTCAATGCATTGTATCCTATAATGGTAGTCAAAATTGGAAACGATGAACATCTCATGAAATGAAACTTTATTTTTTAAAAAATTTGCTTCAGACTTTTTACGCCGAGTAAAGGATAGGTTTGGAAAGCAAATACTTCTCTCTTTGAGGAAATAAGCTACAAATTTATGTAATGCAAAAATTTAAAAGGGAAATATCTTTTCTGATTAAAATATTTCATCCCATAAATTTACTTAACCAACCCATTTTTGGGACGTTAAATAACAAAACGTAAAAAACCAAGTATTTGTTATTTTCATTATAAAAATGAGAAAATTTTACTTCTAGGTGTTTAAAATGTTCATGAAATGTATCAAAACACGATTACAATTAAAATAAATCAATAAAAAAAGTGGATTTCTTTAAAAGTGTTATGTATATATGAAGCATGAAAATGGAAAATGACCCTTTTTGAAACGAATATTTTTTTATGATACACCCCCACAAGATTTTTATTTACAAGATTGGGTTGTTTTTTTTCCTTTTTGGATCATCGCCCAGAATGTTTGACCCCCAAATGGTACAAATGAAATTGAGGCGTTTCAACCTTGGTGTGTTATGAAAAAAACAGGGGCTAGTGACAAATAAAATTAACGCAATTCAATGTTGGTGCGTCGAGAAAAGACAGGGGATCATTCCAATATTGGTGTGTGTCTTGGAAAAAAACTGGAGACAAGCCAACTCATTGAGACGACAATTCAACTTCCCTTCCAATCTTTGCATGTCAAGGAAAAACGGAGGACAATCAACTCAACTTGCACCCAACAGTTAAGTCTAATTTTTGTGTTATGTTTTTAAGAAGATGCATTCCAATCTTGGTACATTATTTGGCCCGAAGAAAGGGGGATCGGGTGCAACTCGATCCCCCAATTTTCGGATTTGTAGATTTTGGCTCATAACATTTACCACTGCCAGAATCTGGGAATATCCAACATCACGCCAAATCATGACAGTCTTAACGAAAAACATTTAGCATTTACCTGTTGCCATAAAAAAAAATTTCCGTTAAGACTGTCAGAAATTGGAACATCAAATACAAACCGAAACCTGACAGTCATAGCAAAAAACCATTTTCTGAACTCGATGGGTCTGTTTCCCATCCGATTATCTCGGTGTTCCACGGGCTCTTACCGAGTACAACACTTTATCCGCAGGGAAATTTCCTCTCGACGCCAGCACTTCTAGGAGAGTGATTTCTACATTTATGTCATTAAAAGTTTCCTCTTTCCAAATTTTCTTCCACTTCTTTTCCTTTTCAGGAATATTTCTTTTCCCTCGTTTAGCTTGGTGATGTACGGGCTTTTTCGAGTGTAAAACTCTTTCTCTCTCTCTCTTTTTTTGTCAGGTATAAGGTTAAATTTCTATTTTCGATTAATAATTTGTAAAACTAATATAATTTTATCCAATAGAAAGCAGCCATTGCACGATTCTATTATTAAATAATTGATTTTGTAATGAATTATAGAAAACAACACTGCTTTAGTTTTTTTTTTAAGAAAATATTAATTTGCATCCATATATAGCTGCATGGCCCGGAGTTAAACAGGATTTTTCTTGGGTGAAACTGTTTTTGTTATTCCGTTTTCCACATATATAAGGAATATTTTTGCTTACGAAATCTCCAAAAGTTGTCTTTCCATGCACCATAAGCCTTCAAATTCTTGAATTCTGAGGTAGGTTTACCACCATTAATTATTATTGGCAGGTGACGATTTTGACAATGATTTTCATTGTATTTTTACTGTTCCCGGAAATGAAAAACTACCTTTTTTCAAAACAGTTTTATGTTGAAAAAGGTAAAAAAAAAAAAAAAATTGAAATTTTCAAAATTGTATGGATTTTTAAAGAAGTTATACAATAATTCTTTTCAAATTAACTTCGAAGCATTGGAAAAGATAAAAAATGTACCAAGCTGTTTAAAAATAGTTCTTTTTCGGAATTTAAATTTAAGAAATCCATAGATACTTCCGTTTTAAAAATTGTGTTTTTAATTTAAAAAATATTTCAAATAAACCACATATTAAAGGCAGGTATTTTTCAATCAAAGAGAATGAATCGGCCAAAATAAAATTCCAGTTTGGCTGAAAACGGGATTTTGACGTTAACATAAGTAATTGAAAAATTATGATTTCAAGCATATGTTTCACGTTAATCACAAGTTAAAAGCATTTATTTTTTAATTTGTGAATGAATTAAATCAAAAAAGCTTCGTCATAAAATTTCAGTTTGCCTTAAATCAATTTTCAGCGCGAACTTATGTCATTGTTGGATATGTTATGAATGCATGGCCTGACGCTGCACAGGCTGTTTCGAGTGTATAACATTTTGCCACTAGAAATTTCCTCTTCCCCGCTCGATGACATTACTTCCTCGTTCGCGTGTGATTTCTATAATTTGTCATTAAAATTCCCTTTTTTGAATTTTTTCCACGTCTTTGTCCCGTCGGTCTGGTCTCTTAATACATCTTAACAAAATTGATCATTTTTGTCAAAAATGAGAAAAATTATAAAGCCAAACATAATGTGGATTTGAAAAACATTTATGCATACATCTTAAGTAATATAGATAACAATACTTGTCTAATTCTCAGAAAATAATTGTAAAAATATATGCGCATATGTTAAAAATTAACTCTCAAATAATAGAATAACTTATACCTACCAAATAGCAATATAAATATTTATTTTCTCAACGCCAAACGACCGCGATTGATGGTATGTTTTGGTAACCAGTTCCACACAATTTTTTCGTCCAATCACAGAATGCCGCTTACAGCGCTACCTTCAGGTAAAATGGAGAACTATTTCGAAAAAATTGTGAAAGATGTTCGAACGCCAAATCCTGTTTTCTAGCCAAAGGTCGATCGCCATTCTTGAGTTGACAGGATTATAGCAACCATATGCAAGATTATTACGCCGGAGAATTACGTGTAGTAATACATTAAACTCCCGGGGGGGGGGGGGAATTCGACGTTTCTGCAAAAACCTCTCTTTTTCCCTGCACAATTAAAAATAATTTTTTCTTTTTTGAGATGTAGTTTGGAAATGAATATATAATTATACTGTACAATATATATATATTATTTTATTTTTCTTACGTTTTCATTACTTTAATTTTTTTTAACCTTAAGTTTTGGGGGGAAATGGCTATTCTTTTTTTTAAAAAAAAATTGTGGAAAATAAAACCTGAATTTTTTAACAACCAAAACAGGGAAACAACACGACTTTTACAATTTTAGATTTTTAAAAAGGAAGCAGTAAGAGATATAAATAAATTTTTCTCAAGTTATAACATAAAAAATTTTTACCATCTTTCAAAACAGATTAAGAAAAGAAAAAAAACTGGAAGATCTTGAGATTTATTTTTATACATTTATTATATTTTTTCATCTGTAAAAGTATTTTCATTTTTATACGTTGTATATGCATTCTTATTTTTATACATTTACAATGTATGCTAATGCACTTTCGAAATTTCTTCATTTCTTAAAATTCTACTTGGTTTTTCTTTTTTGTGCTGTATTAACTTAAAGAAAAAATTTATTATATGTATATATATATATATATATCATTTGTTTCATTTAGTAAAGCACTTTTAAATTGATAATCTGTGTAAAGTAGTTGAATAATATTTTTCTCTAAACAAGCTATAAAAGATTCAAAAAATCTTTTCAATGAAATTGAAGGTTTTCTATTTTGTACACTTTATTTTTCTGTATTTGAATCACACTGAAGTACAATCATAGCCAAAATTACAATTTCCGTAATTTAAATATCAATAAAAAAATAAAGGTGTTTTTTTCACTTAAATAATGATGATTTTAAATTTTAATTGTTCCTTATTTTTTTTTATTCAGTGTTTTCTGAAGAAAAAAAAACTTAAAAATATTATATAAATATCAAAAACTCGGAAAATGATTTTAAAAACATTTTATTACTATTAAAGACTGAATATTGAATCACTAAGGAAATTCTAGAATGTGAAAGTGCCGATAAAGAATGTTACATCATACTCACTTATCTCTCTTTGTAAAATAAAATTGAATGTTTTAATTAGCACCGATTTTAGACTTATTCACAGATTATAGCCAATATTGAATAAAGGATAACATTAGAATTAGATTTGCTTGACTTTTTACTTTTCACTTGAATCAAATATTCCTATTTAAGTCCTTCATATTTCTATTCTCTGAGCCTTTAAAAAAAAACTCTTCCTAAAGTGAAATCTTGAAAACGCTTATCTAAAAATAAAATTCAAGTAATGATCAACCCCATATTTATATATACATATTAATTATGTGATTATAAAAACTATATAAAGAGAGAGAGATTTATCTTTTAACTAGCTGTATTAAACCACAATTAAAGATACATAATTTTCAAGCAAGGAAAATTTTAGGTATTTGAATTCCTTTTTCTCCTTTTAATCACTTGACAATTTATATGAAAAGGACACCTTTAAATTAAAGAATACATAATGTCATTGAAAACGGGATGACTGTTTTTGATTTCAATGAACATCATTTTTTATAAATCTTAACAAGTTGATCCGATCAAACAGCAGTGTATAACGCCTGAATAAATTCTGATTGCTTAATATAATTAAATAGAGATGGTGATTTATTATGAATGAGTGATTGAATATATATATTAACATCTTACTATTCAGCTACACAAAGGCTTTTGGTGACAGACCACGTAATTTTGAACCATGGTCAAGCAACGAGAACGACACCTGAGCTGGCACCCCATCTCCCGACTTCCACACCACATCAACAGGAGAACATTTGAGCCTCGACGCATTTATCGTGCATCGGCCGCTTCTGTTGGGTGGGTATTCAGACGTACTAGGCTAGAACTCACACATGACTCGCCAGTCACGAGTCCATTACTTTGAACACTAGGCTACCGCGGCCTATTGATTCATTATATTATAAAGGATAATAAAAATGAATTTTTTTCAAGTGTAAATAGTTGCTTAAGAGTAGTTATATCAAGTCATACTAACATAATTTATTTTAATTTTATTTTTGATGCTCCGCAGTTATGGTCATCTTCTTGTCTTAAACTGAGAATCATTAGTTTAGAATTTCATTTTTTTTTAACCATTCATTTCATTTTGAAAGATCTACAGCTTTAATTAAGAATCTTCAACGAGTATGAAATAAGAAACAGAATGAATTTTGTACAGTGATTAATAATATAAAAGTTCTAGCCATCTTCAACTTTTTCTGTCCCGGACAAAGATGGAAAATGCCACCCCTCTACCTAAAGTAAAAAGTTGTTAAAAAAGGTAAATTGTTTACAGATCTACACCTACAAAACTTGAATAATTTTTCGAACAAAGAGACAGAATAACAATACATAAGTACTAAAACACAAAAATAAACCGAAATCAAAATAAACAAAAGACTACAAGTGTTTTTTCCTAACTTTTAATTCTGAAAACATTCTAATCAATTTTTTAAAATCAGTTTGTTCAGCTAATTCATGTTCGATAGCCAATCTTACAAAACCATTTACAGGGCCGATCCTAGGGAGTCGGCCGCCCGCGTGCGAAGACCTAATGTGCCGCCTCTTTAGAGAATTTTTCATATTTTGACAAATGCTTATATATTTAAATACCGTAAAATATCTGGCGTATAACGGGCACATATACTTTCAGGCTGTATTCTTTCTTTCTATTTTTTTTTTTTTTTTTGATTTTTAGGTATATTTCTCGTATAACGCGCACCTCTTTTTTTTTTTTAAGAAACCTGAAATGTACGTGTGCTATGCTCTTTTGTTATGAAGTCATTTATTTCAGGTATTATTCCAAATATTTTTTTTAAAAAGTGGTATACTTCTAGAACTATAACTCCCCTCCCCCTTAATTTCATTAGGAATGTCGTTGTTTTTTTCTTAAATAAAGAGTATTTCGATCCCTCTCTATGTAGGAGTCTTATTTTTTTCTAGAATCATTATTTTTTAACTTTAAAGCTCTCATATTTTTACACCCCGCGTATAATGACAGGGCTGGCTCTAGCAGTTTCGCCGCCTCGGACAAGAATGGAAAATGGCGCCCCCCCCTCTCCCCAAAGTAAAAAAATTATTTTTCAAAAAGATAAATTGTGTATTTATGCTCACATAGATACACACATTTTAAGAATAATTCTTACGAACAAAAGGCATCACAATAAAATAACTAAAACTCAAAAATAAAGCAAAACAAACAAACAAACAAAAAAATTACATTTTTTTTCTAAATTTTAATTCTGAAAACTTTTTAATCAATTTTTTAAAATCAGTTTGTTTAGTTAATTCATATTCGGTAGACAATAAAGCAAAACCATTTAATCTATTTTAAAGAAGAAAATTGTGGATTCTAAGAAATTTTTATTAGTTTTAATTTGAAAAACACTTCTTGTTGCACTTATTGGCAAAAAAAGCGAAGCTCTTAATGCAATAACAAGATTTGGTGCAAATTATAAAGTTGAAATAAGTTTAGGAATATCAATTGGGCTCTCTTTTTTGACTAGAGAAGGTTGTGAAAACATCCAATTTCACAATTTAACGTACATTTCCGCCTCGAACTCTTCAGACTACAACATTAAAAAAACCTGACGATAAACATATAGATTATAAAATAAGGAAATATGATACATTAAATGAAATGCCCAATTTTCCTTAAAATATATCAAAAAGTATTTTCAAATTCGGTCCAAATGCCGCCCCAGACAGGGGTCCGGTATGTCTGGCCCTAGAGCCGCCCCTGATAATGAGCACCCCTAAATCTCGATTTTATTTTGTGTGTTAAAAGTGCGAGTTATACGCCGGATTTTGTGGTACTAATTATACTTTTATATTTAATTCCTTGTTTCACACACACAATGCTTACATATACAATTACTTATTTAATACTTATGTATTTTCAAATTATAAACTTATCTACATGTATTAAAAAGTAAAACATTAATATAAAAATGCAAAAATTTGAAGAGCAAAACTTTATTTTTTGGTCAGCTAAAGGGTTATGATTGCGGCAAAACCTTTTAACAAAATATTAAACAAGCAAAAATATTACCTTTGAAATAAAAATAGACATTTTGTAATTAGAAAAGCAAT
>BMAO01031634.1:0-43632 GCA_019973975.1 Trichonephila clavata
AAAAGGAATATATACTTATGTAACCCATATGGAAAAAGTTTTTGTTCCAAGGAACATTTCAAGCAATTCCGCAAAAATTTGTAACTTTAATTCTAATACTCGAAATTTTTTAAATTTTTATAACTTTACTTTTGTAATTGTATTCAATTCCAATAAAAGAAAATCTATCGTACAATGTCTCCTGTGCTGGTTATACACTGGTTGTACACCTAAACAAGACATGTATCCACATGATGTTACAATGAGACTTTGTAACAGGTCTATCCGTGAGGCTCCTTCTAATCCTCTTGGAAAAATCTATTTCTTTAAATATTGTTGTATTGAAAACTTTCTCCCGAAGAAGAAGATGTGGCTTATGTAAATGAAGGCTTATATTTCAGCATTAACTTTTTGGGTTCGAGAGAAAGAGAGGTTAGGAGTTAGATGATAGAAGTTAATGATTAGCGCAAAGTAATGGAAAACTAGTCGAAGTGGCTCGACGAGTAATTACTTAATATTTAACCCTAGAATTCTACCCTTTGAAACACTTACGGAATGATACCCATTCGTCTCCCACACGACCTGAGTTTTGGCAGGTTTAAGACTTAATTTAAAAGTTAATAACATAAAAAATTATACTACCTGCAGATGGTTTCATGGCATCCAATCTTCACGTAAACAGGAAAGCAAAAATTATTTATTTTTGAAGCAATCTTTAAACATATCAACATGACGCTCAAAAACATAATAAACGAATTTTGAGTGTCATTCTACATCACTAAATAGGCAAAAGTGCAATTTTTTTTTTTTTTTAGTTTCCGATGGTTCAGGTGTGGTTCAATGTTCTGCTCCAATTTCAAAAGTTCACAAATAATTGTCCTTATTGATCAGGGTAAAGTTGCTACATTTAGACATTTTTCCATCCATTGAGCAAGGAGATCTTCACTAAGCTTTATCTCAAACTTTCTTCTAGATTATACTTTTTGGCTTTCGAGCCTTATTATGCACTTATAAAACATGTGCATTTACTAGACTGGTATTTATCATGCCATAAAATACGCAAAGAGACCATCGATGTGTTTTTCTACTGCATGGCATGTTGTTACACATATGATCTAATGTGTCTAAGGCTCCTTTTGTTGCACTGTAAATTCAATTATTTCCGGTTTTCCATTTTCTTCAGTTTTTCATGGAATGTAGATCGAAGAACAAAATTCAAAGTTTTGTTTTGTTTTATATACGATAAAATAGTTTTACCTTGGTAAAAAACAATACATAGAAGTACATACACTTCGAGATCGCAGTTCTAAGAGTTCAGGAAGAATTTATCGTTTATTTACCCGAGCAATTCCAGCAACTGGGAAATTCATTGGAATGTTCAGGAGTTCGTGTATCATCTTTCCGATTCATCCTCAGAAATAAATTTTCATCATCATTCAACTCTTTTAATAATTCGCGGATAGCCCAAAGAGTTTTCTCCGTGAAAACGTTTTGACATCGACCCGCAATTCAGGAAAAAAACTATTACAGCTTCTCAATTCCAAACATTGCTGCTACCCATTTGTTTCTAATGCTAACATTGTTCTAAAAATACTACATGCGAAAATATTTTGAGGAAAAGAAATATCCTTATCTGTAGTAGCCAAGGTCATATGAAGGTACTGAATAGTACGTTACATTTTCTGCTTTTGGTGGGAGAGTACAAGGTTATTTGTTTTAGGCGTAGTCTGCTAGACGAATGGGTAGCATTCTAGGGTTAAAGATTTGTTAATTGCCAATTGAGCCAATAAGTTATAATTGAATAATATTGACCAGAGGTCGAATTGCTGAGAAAGGAATTACGGTAATTCAGACCCTAAGTGATCAAAGAGTGCTAAAAGTAAGTTAATCGAATCTTATCAATTATTAAACATATCTTCTACCTTGCTTTTGTTCCTAAACTTAATTAAAGGTGCATTTCTTACCCTGAGTTGTAGATATTTAGTAAGGAATAATAAATTAGGATTGTTCTGACGATGAATGATTTTTATTCTAACTCCCAAACACTAATGAATGGGGCAGCCCGTTCATTACAACTTTTTCCTATACATAGTATGCATCTATTAGTGGCTACATGACACACAAGAGGTTAGCTTAGTGAAATTCAACAAACGGATGTAAAATGATTATTGTGAGAATATTTAGAAATGCCATTGCTTCGAAATTGTAATCAACTTAATATTTTTTTTTTTTTTCAAGTTGAGAAACTCATTTAAATATTATTTATACCGACAGAATCGTTAATTGAGATGTAAAAAAAAATTCTTCATTTATCCGACTACTTGCGACAACTTTTTTTAAATGGAGACATGGGGAATTTTTTGAGGTTTTTTTGGTTTTTTTTAGTTCATTTTGAGAAAAATACGCTAAAATTAAGAACAGAAAAACAAATTATTATTATTAAAAGAGGAGGAAAAAAAAAATGGTAAAAATTTACAAAAATAAATAAATAAATAAAAATAACCTAAATGTGGCCCATTCTGTACCAAAAGTTTATGAACAAATTTTCAATTTTGATATGTTGCTATTTTATTCATTTTTGAAATGACTTTCAAGATAAGAGATACTTTATTTTTTACAAAAACTAGAGCATTTTATCTTAGGTATTACAGGAAGTTGCTTAAAAAAACAATGATTACATTCACATAAGGGACTGTAAATTTTGTAATAAAGCAGTGATTGATAAATCTGAAGGTTAAAACACTTCTACTATTATACAGAACATAAACAAAAAAATTGAATTAGTTATTTTTTAAACTTTTTGAGCAATCGCTGGCCCCGTTTGAGCATTAAAAAAACACATTTCGTGTAAAACACGGTTTAAAGCATGACATTGTGCTTAAAGTAATGGCATCTGCTTTAACTAAAACACTTGTAATTTTTGTTCTAGTGAACGGAAAATAATAAACTTGGTATTTTTACTAAGTTAATAAGATGGCATATAAAATAAAATCAAAAAAAAATTGTCTATTTTTGGCAAAATTAACATGTTTAGGGTAGTCGGATTCCTTAAATTGAAAACAATGCATAAAAATACATAGTAGTTTGTTGGGACTTTTGTATTATTTCGTATTAACCTATATTTTGTCTTAAGCGTTTCCGCGTTAAACGTATTTTACGGTATATATATACCACCATATAATAAATGATCTGAAATATTTTCTTTAGAAAGCAAAAATTACAGACCCCGAGAACAGTGTCTTTGTCTGAGGTTTGCCAAGAGATGCAGTACTTGGGATAGGCAATGCAAAACAGGGATCGGTTGGTAAACCAGGCGCAAACATTCGGCATTTGGGTGCACAGCTCTTTGCGTCGTATTCTGCAAAAAAGAAGTATTAATGAGTAATTGTATCTGCTTGCGAGAAATTTTCATTTTGAGATTGAGAGAGATTCAAGCAATAACTGCCTTTCTCCAATCTCTTATGTGATCAATATCTTTACAGATAATTATATAAATATATATCGTACATGAGAAGTTTATTGTGGAAAATAAAGTTTTTCTATCCAATGCCAATGATGACATTTAGGCATTTAAAATCTTAAAGTGGATTATATGTAATGTCAAAAATCCGGACCCAAATCTGCAATAAATTTTCAGACAGAAAAATATTCTTATATACTTATAGCACAGTGGGGTTTATTAAATATATCATTTTATAATACTGTATCTTTAAAATTTAAGAATACTTTATTAATAAATATTCACATTACTTATATAAATTGAAAGCATATTTATTACTGATGAGTACAGGAGACAAAATATGGAATTATTTTAATTAATAAAAAAACATTAGATTAATCCATACAAAATGAGTTGTGCAATTAAATGTGCTTCTTTCTATAGGATAGCGAACTCATAATATGATATTAATTTGGGAAAATCCTTTTTGAAAGATTTTTCCCCCCAAGTTTTGGTGCTATTCATAACTTTGCGCAATAGTCAAGTAAACAAGATGATATTCTTCAAATGTACTAGGACTGAATCAATAATGTCAGTTAAAGAAGAATATTTATCTGAAAACAGTGATTCTTGATCACTGTGCACCGGCACTCTTGTGCCGCCAAATTTTTCAAAATTTCAATTATAATACACTGCTGTGTGTGTGTGTGGCCACCGTAAATGCAACACCCTGAAGGAAGCACGCAAATAACATGAAATTTACAACACGCATTAGCGGAGGTGAGATATGCAAATGATTAGAATTTCAGCGCAGACACACATCATGCACGCCGGTGGCGCCACCGCAAAGCGCTATTTAAGGCTTGGAGATTTCGACGATTTCAAGTTCGGCAATTGTGTTTTTCTTGTGGTTTTTTCAAAAAACGATCAGTTATGTCTCGTAGAAAACAGCGATTAGCTTTTGATCAAGTATCCGAGTTCGGCAGAGGAAGGATAGTGCCCTACCGAGACTGTGGATTATCTTTCAGCGAAATCGGTAGTCGTGTTGGACGAAACCAAACAACTGTAATGCGGATATGTGACTGTTGGATGCAGGAGGGTACGGCGGACCGACGTGGTCGATCGCATCCACCTCAGCGCACCACTTCACGTGAGAACAGGCAAATTGTACGCATGGCAGTGACGGATCGCTCAGTCACATCACGAACCATAGCACAGCACATTGAGTCTGTAACGCATCATTCAATGTCTGCGCGTACCATTCGACACCGTTTACAGCAGAGTTGTTTGTCGGCAAGACGTCCATTGCTTGGTCTACCCTTGACGCAGAACCACAAACGTCTCCGTCGCCAATTGTGCGAGGAAAGAAGGATGTGGGTGGCAGAATGGAATGAATTGTCTTTTCTGACGAGTCACGCATCTGTCTGCAACACCACGATGGTTGGATTCGAGTCTGGAGACACCGTGGAGAGAGGATGCTGAACAGCTGCGTTTTGCACCGCCATACTGGGCCTGCACCGGGTATTATGATATGGGGCGGTATTAGATATCACTCTCACACTCCTCTAGTACGCATTGCCGGTATTTTAAACAGCCAGAGCTACATCTCCCAGGTGTTGGAGCCAGTTGCCCTTCCTTACCTTCAGGGCTTGGCCATAAACATATTTCAACAGGATAATGCGCGACCACACGTGGCACGCATTGTCCAAAGGTTCTTCGTCAATCACCACATCGAATTGCTTCCCTGGTCGACTCGCTCTCCGGATCTTTTGCCGATAGAAAACATGTGGTCCATGGTTGCTCAACGAATGACCAAGATTACAACCCCAGCTCCCACACCAGATCAACTTTGGCAACGTGTGGAAGCTGCTTGGCCTTCTGTACCCCAAGAACACATCCAAAGTCTCTTTTAATCAATGCCGAGGCATGTGGCAGTGGTGATCTCCAACAATGGCGGCTACTCTGGCTACTGATTCTGGCAGGAACCACACTTCACAGAAGTCTATAAATTTAATCATTTGATACTCGGTCAACATGTTACCTACAAAATAAATTTTGTTGTGCTATCTCTTGTCTTTCTTGGTGTTGCATTTACGGTGCCCAGCAGTGTAAGAGAAAAAAAATCCAGAATCAAATCTTCGGCCGTTTTATAGATATTAACTATTGAAAAAATTATTATTGACCATTTGACAACGACAAAAAAAGAGATTTATTCATTTCTTCCCAAAATTTAGACATAAAAAAATTTGCTTGGATTCGTAATCCATTTGTGATAACGGATACATCTGTATATGAGTTAACTTTCAAGAAGAGGAAGAACTAATTCATTTTTTTGTAATAATCGAGATTGAATTTCAAAACTTTCGGAAAATTTGTGATGGATCTGTACGGTTCCTTCCACTAACTCTTTGGGGACTCTTTCAGAGAAATATTTTACTCAAACAACTTTCACCGAATGTAAGAAAACGTGATTATACAAATTAAACTTATTATATAAATCTGTATACGGGAGTTTTGAGAGTCAGTGAGTGGAAGATCGTGAGTTATTGCAGTGCATATATAAGTTTATAAAAGTGCGTATTGAAGACTTCCCAATGAGGATCAATCGGATCGGATTTGATCCCGTCAAGTATAAGCGTTCAAGGCCTTAACAGTAGGACTTCGACTTTACAAGAGTACAGGTATTGTAAGCATTATTTAAATAGAAGTTTGAGGATAACTTGTAGTCCGCAGTGGAATTTAAATTGAGCTTATATAAGTTATCGTAGAAATCAGTTGAGGGTCCGTAAATATTATCCCCAGGCTAACGGGTCTCACCATCGCTCTCTAGTATTGACCAACAATCTTAATTGAATTATTATTGCGCTTACTTGATATTTTGTGGCAATAAAATAATTAGAGTGAATCATGTCGACTCATGTCGACATTCAGTTCTCCTCACGCATCTAGCCGGGTCCGAGAGTAGATAAAGGGGATTAGAGGGAAGTAGGAATATACACACATTACAAATTCAATTAATACATTTTAGATCAAAATTAGAGGCGATTATCCCATAATAGCCGAAAAAGCTTTATATATATATATATATATATATATATAGTTTCCTATACGTCTTATTTGTGTGAATTCGGATTCTCAGCAGTAACAAATATAAAAATAAAAAAAGATCAAAACTTTTAAGTATAGATGACCAAAAGAGAGCGGCATTATCGGTTTTACGATCAAATTTCAACGAAATGATCAAAAGTCATCAAGCTCAAATTTCGCATTAAATGTGTGTATGCCACGCGTTGCCGTGGCTCAGTCTGGCACATGCTCCATAAGCATCAAACTGGTCAATTCTGCCTTAGGGGTTTATCACAATTAATTATTACTGGCTTTTGGTGATTTTAGCAACTTTTTTCGTTGCATTTTTATGGCTCCCAGAAACGGAAAAGTGCTTCTTTTAAAAATATTTTATGCACAAAAAAACAGAAAATATAAAAAAATTTCAAAATTACGAAACTCCATAAATTTTTTAAAAGAAATTTTACAATATTCCATCTCAGTCCAACTTGGCAGAGTTGAAAAAGGTATACAATGTACCAATCTACTTGAAAAATAGTTGTAACTTTTTCTTGGAATTTAAATCCAAGAAAATCCATAGAAATTTGTAAAAAATGTAAAACTTTGTAGAAATTGGGATTTTAGTTATATTTCAAGTTAATCACAAGTTTATATTTTAAACAAAGTTAATAAATACAGTCAATAGAGCAACGTCATGAAATTCCAGTTTGGCTGAAAATCGATTTTCGTCGCCAACTTTTGCCATTGTTGTAACAATAACAGTGTTACAACAAGGCAGAAAGATCAAAGTTAGCTCCAAAAACCAGTTTTTTAACGTTTTCAATTAATGTTTTTTAACTAATCGCAATATCAGACCGAATTGCAAATCCAAACCATTCTCAAATCCACTTGAATACATACAAAAAATTTCATCAAAATCGGTCCAGCCGTTTAGGAGGATTTTAGTCACATACACACGCACAGAAAATTTATATATATAAAGATTTGTAATTAATTAGTCAATAATAATTAATTACTCAATGTAATTAATTACTCAAATTATTATCACAAAATATTTTAAATTGTGTATGATAGATAAATACAATTCTCTTAAAATTATTTTATTGTTATGTGACGATAAGTTTTGAAATTGTTTACCGCAACGAAAAAATGGTTGAGAATCGCTGTCTGAAAATATAAACATTAAAGTAGTTTTGCAAATGGTATAAGGCAGTTACATTAGAGTCTTATATCAAAGCAGTTCAGCTATTGTAATAAAAAAAATATCGCTAATCTATGCATCAATTAATGTATGTAATGAAATTTTTGAAACATAGGACAATAACTTATCAATATTAATATTAAACAACAAAAATACAACATATTAGATATAGTGGAAAATACAAATGAAAGATAAGTGGTTAAACACTAAGTTTTTATCAATAGAATGGCATCACAGAAGAGGTTATGATTTTATCATAATTATGAGAATCATACTGATATATGCATAATTAACAACAATTTGCTAAATGTGCAAAAAGTTTCTAGTTAGGAGTAAGATTTTTAAAGATTTTTTATACATTAAAAGGAAGAGATTTATCTTATTTTTAATCTCTTAAATCTAAACTACTTCCTTTAAGCAGTAGAGAAACTATGGCAAAAAGCTTTAAAAATATGACAAAGTAACAGAATATAATTCGTAGCTTTGTAATTTTTTCATGCTTTTTCAACACTGCATATAAATTCAGTACATAATATATTGTGATACTCTATCACATAGAAAAATTACATTCAGCTCAATTCGTTTCAGAACCTCATATTAGATTTGATGCTTAAAATAAAGAATTTACCTGTTTCTATTACAAAGAGAGAGAGCAGGCAAATCGACGACATCCGGGTTCTCGATATGAATGTCCACCATAGTCGGATAGGCGTTATAGAGGCGCAAGAAAGAGGTCGTTTGATAAAGAAACCCGCAGATGCAAAGCGCGAAAACAAAGATCTTCAAAGTCTTATGGGGGACATTGCGAGTGGAGGCAATTGTAGGAAAACCTGAAGAACAGAATAAGAATTTTTTTAACAAGCTTTTATAAGTTTCACTTGTATGTAACGGAATCTTAGAATTCGATTTTTACCCACTTTAATAGGTTAGATTAATTCGAAATATACACACTTATCAAGAACCAATGACAATATACAATAATTTCATAATTTTGTTCCATTGTCCTGATCAGGACATCAGGAATAACGATTATTCAAATTTGGCGATTAATCCCATATACTACTTCCAGATTTGGCGACTTATTGAATATACCATTTTCAGGTTTGGAGGCTAATTCCATATACCATTTCCAGATTTGCCGACGAATTCTAGATTTAGCAACTAAAGGTACAAACCTAAAGACGAATACACTTGTGGTTATTAGAAATAAAACAAAAAAAAGTGTTCTCTTTATGTGAGAAAAGGAAGGGTGGGCGTGCGTCAGCAATTTCTTACCGTGATATAAACAGTTGTCTAGTTTTTCTGAAAATGGAAATAAAAAAAAGTCTGGTGGATATGAAAAAATAATTTATGTTCTAACTGCTAAGCATTTTTTTATTTTCATAAAGCAATAGGTTTAGAAGTGATGATACGAATTAACATTATAGCAATACTTTTAAAAGGTGATCATTTCGGCTCCAAATATCACACCAAAGGATAAATTCAACAATGAATAAAATGACAGTTTAAAAAACTAAAAAAACACGCTTTTATTGTAGATCGAACTAAAAAAATGAAAAATAAATTTTAGTTTTCAAAAAACTAAAAAAACACGCTTTATAGTGAATCGAACTAAAAAATTTTAAAAAAAATAATTCTTAATTTAAGAATAAAATGATTAACGAGAAAATTAATGTCATTGGGGTAAAAGTGTGGGGGTGCTCTAAATTAATTGTTATAATTTCTTACTAGTTCTATTCCGAAATGCTAAGTTAGTGTACAAATGTAGTACAAAGCACCCCACGCTTTTATCCCAATGACATTAATTTTCTCGTTAATCATTTCATTCTTAAATTAAGAACTATATTTTTACTTTTTAGTTCAATTCACTATAAAAGCGTGTTTTTTAGTTTTTTTTTTTTAAAACTATAATTTACTAAAAAAATATAACCACATCAAAAAAATCTGTAACGGATGAAGAGGCGTTAAGAGATACTGCAGTTCTGGACATTCTATTATTTCATTTTCACTGATTAAATTATTTGAAAATACTCCGAATTTGAGTTTTTCTCCCATAATAAAAGTTCTGGCATATATTACAATGATTCTTAGAGCGCACTGAAAATTTTTACCTCATTTATAATGAGCCGATATTGTAATGGGTTGTGGGGATTTGGTCTAATCGGCACCCTTCTCTCTCCGCCATGCGCGTCTCTGAGTGTGGAGCATCACCATAGCATCACCAACAAACTCCATAATAACAATTAGTTTTATTTATCTTTTGAACACACACTTAAACAATCACAAGTGAAACTACAAGAGAAAACCTAGGAGTGATATCTAAAGCGTTGTCTATTCTTAATACCCAACTCTACGTAAACCCAACTACGTGAAATAGATAAGGAGAACAAGCGCTACTGAACCGATAGCTAATTCTAATTCTACTATCTTAAATCTTCAATCTAATAATTTAATCTAAGCAATTACTTTCTTAACTCGCGTTAGGTTTGTGAATGAGATATTCTAATATTCATACTTACGTAACAGCTTCCCGGCTCCTTCTATCATACATCTACAAAACAATATATACATATATATATGTATATATATATATATATATAGACTTTATATAGTCAAACTAATTTACATATCATGGGTTCTTCGTGAAAGGCTGTGAATTAATGTGAATGCTAGCCTCAAAGTTTCCCCAAGAGGATTAGTAGGAAATATGTCGCGAATAGTCCCGTCACAGGGTTCTACTAATCCTCTTGGGGAAAATATTGTGATATTAGTTTAAAAACCGCTTTCCGTAGAGATTATTTGGTTTATGCAAATGCAAATTCTATTTAAGTGTCAGTCGTTTAGTAGGCTTGGTAATGGTTAAGAGTTGATCGTAAGCTGAAATCTAAGTGTTAAAGACTGTGGTCGCGTATCGTAAGATTAATGGTATAAAGAGAATTCATCGGAACAGTGAGAGGCTTTGAATAAAGTTAATTATTTTAAAATCATGTCTGCTTCTTTCTCGAACCCTCTCACACCCGCGACTTCCGCATCGCGATAATACAGGGTCCGTCATATTAACTTCCCATGTTTCAAAATGCAGTTATAATCAAACAAAACAAGATACAGAGAAAAGTCTTTTATTTGTGAACAGCAAATACGATGCAATTTTACATTTGAAACGAGTTTACATTCCTCCGACCCTGTGACCCAACTAAAGGTGTAGAAGGAACTAAAGGTTCATACGACATGATGAATTCCAATTACTTTATTTATCACTATAATCAACTCAGACACAAATAACACTCTAAATAAGATAATTCACATCAGTAATAGAGAGCGAGAGAGACGAAATTCACATTTGGGGAGAATACGTTCAATACTGCCGCTCTACCACACCTTTAATATTACTTTACATAGAGCTTACGTATTTAACGACCACACTATTAGTTTAATACTCTAGACATCATCTTAATTTAAGATCACAGTACCTGAACTCATGCAGTCTTCTATTTAATTCAAGTTGACTTAAACACTTCTGGTTAGCTAATCGTATCACTGTCTTGTTATCTATACTTCTGGCTTCCCTACTTTTTGTTTACGTATACACTTCACAGCCACTTCGCTAAATATTCATTATTCACTTCAATTCTCATCTACTCACAATTCACTAACTCTCAAACACGTGAAGAAGGGATATATATATTAAACTTAATTTGCACATCACGTTTTTTTTCTTTTAGGAGAAGATTAGTTAAAATTACGAGACCAAAAGAATTCCCAAGAGGATTAGTGAAAGGACGCGTATAAATCCGTCACACATTAATTGGTTTTAAAAATTAAGTCCACTAAATGGCGTCCTCCAATGGTGACACATTAACGAAGTCTTTCCCAAAAGTTGTCCATAGTTCTTCGCATCATTTCCAGTGGAATGGGAGCCCCTGCTTGGGTGATTGCCTGCTTTAGTGCCTGCAGGTTTGTAAGACGATATTTGCACACTTGCGCTTTTATGTGTTCCCAAAGAAAAAAATCACAAGGTAATAAATCAAGTGACTTCCCTTGGGGCCCTGGCAATGTATTCTCGCAAAGAGAGAAAATGTACAGGAAACAAATCCCTCAAAATGCCCATCGAACGCCGTAAAATTTGAGCTGTGGCTCTGTCTTATTGGAACCAGATTTCTAATTCTTCATGGTACCCAAGAAACTGGTTTAACTCTGGTCGGAGTAAGGCCACAATCATGTGACAATATCGATCTGAAGTAACCATTACTGTTAGTTTATCTTCGAAAAATAAGGACCCACATACCAAATTCAGCAACGGCGCACCGAATTGTCACACGAGTGCAGTGAAGTGGTCGTTAGGGAAGCAGCTGAGGGTTTTCTACTGCCCAGTAGCGAAACCTTTGTTTATTCACAGTGCTTGGTTGGTGGAAGTGGGCCTCATCAGACGAAATCAAAACAACACCAGGGGGAATGTTCTGAAGAACTTTCGGGAAAGACTTCGTCTATGTATCACCATTGAAGAATGCCATTTAGCGGACATAGTTACAACCAATTAATGCAAAATGACATCATATTCGTTGTTCACAAGTAAAAGATTTTCCCTGCATCTTGTTTTGTTTGTTTTTAAATGCTTTTTGAAACAGGGGAGGTTAATATGCCGGACCCTGCATTATGAAGTACTTAATAAAACTACAGAAATGCAGTTTCTCTAAAATTATATATTTCAAGATTTTACGAGTTTCTGCGAGCTTTAAAAGTTCACATCCTGTAAAAGTAAATGTAATAATCCATTTTTTTTATGTAACTAAAATAATTCAGTTGAAGATTGGTTTTCCAGCTTTGTTAAGCATCCAATACGCTTAAGAAATTATCAGAATTAGAAACCTGATAAAGTAAGCAATATGACATAAATATAAAATCTAAAAAAAATTCCCTGTTTCTTTTAGTTATTCTAGAATCCACAATAACATGCGTGAAAAGATTACATAAAAATGAGTTTGATTAGCTGATAAAAATGTTCTTAGAACTTTCTAGAATTGGGAAGGGGGAGTTTTCATATTCGAACTATTTACAAAAATTCCCCTAAGTCTTAAGAACCGAAAAATGGTAATAACTATTCATTGGCAAATATATTTAAAGGAAAAGTTACAGCTAAAAAATCAAACTCTTTTGTAACAATAAATCGAACAAAGGTAAGTGAGTTAAGAATTAGAATGTTTAAAGCTACACAGCATGTATTGTAATTCAGTCCGTTCTCTTTTGAGAAATTTCCCTTTTTTTCCCTCGTTTATATTTGAATATTCATTTTTTATTGAATTAATTATTGACCTTTTTTCATTGTTAGTCTTCTTAAATAATAAGAAGTAATGTTGTGCGCTGAATATTTAATTAGGATTAATTCTTTTAAGAGGGAATATATATTGAAGGTACCTTTTTTTAAGGTTTAGAGAAATCTACAGTCATTAAATTTGTATGGGAATGATTAACATTACATATAGAATTTTCAATACCTACTAAGTTTATACATATCTTAATTTGTATAATTAATTGTTCAAATTTGGTGAGCCAAAACTAATTGGCGAATAAAAATCTATTCAGAAATCGTTTTCTAAAATAAATCGAGATAAAATCTCCATTTTCAAAGAATAACAATTTTCAAAAGAAATATATTAAAGATTTAAATTTACTTTTTCAGTGAACCGAATAAAAATTATTTTAATAGTCCAATCTTCCTTCTGAGACATTGTGCTGAAAATTTGGAATTGGAATAAAAAATTCGACAGAAATGTAACAAATTCCCAAGAGAAAAAAAAAAGAAAATTAGTATTGTTTTAACTGTAAGAGGTAATTTCTAAGAAAGACATAAAAATATAACCGTTATGGTAACCTTTTTTTGGAAAAAAAATAAATGAAGTCATTATAGGAAAGAGCTAAGAACTCATGTAAATATGCTTACAAAAAATGCAGCAATTATGTTTTCGAAGTAGACTTAATAAAGAAAACTCGCTTCGCAATTTTTTTTCCATTTGTTTTACAGTTTCAGTATCTCTTTCAGAGAAATAAGTATTCAATTTTGCAGCTGCTAAAGATACTTTATCGATGCATATATCGATTAATCGTTTGAAAAAAATATAAGGATAGCTAATCAGGTTACATGACAATTTAGCAAAAAAATTACTAAAACGATGACAACAAAGAAGCAATAGTAATTTTCACTGAGTATAAAAAAGGTACTTAACCTTTTACAATAAATATCAGTTAAAAATAATATTAACACTATATTAATATTCAATTATATTCAAGATAAATTTGAATTAAATTTCTGTAAGTTAAATCACAAAACACAACTGCTTACCTGTTATAAGAGATTGCTTGCAAAGAGCTTTACAGTAAGCACTAAATCTATTGAAACTTCGCTTTCGAGGATTTGATTTTTCCTTATAATCTCTGTTATAGTCCCTGAAAAAAAACCAGAAAATCCTTCTATTCAGCATTCTCTTTATTTTTCAAGTTTATTTAACACAACCGGGTTTTTTTTTGGAGAATAAAGCTTTTCTTAGATTTCTTGACAGATACAATCTTTTTTACAGAAAACCCCCCTCATATATATTGTCATGCCTACAAAAATAAAAAAAATTTTAAAAAAAAACTCTAATTATGAAACTCAAATTAAATTAAATGAATAATAAATAAAATATTTTTAGGTACAATATGAATATAATTTATTTTAAATACTTGTGGAATGTATCATTTTACACTGGATTTCAAAATTTAGAGAATTTATAGATTTTGTTGGAAAGGTGCTGCGCGAGTTGCAACAGCCTTTCGAGAACCATCCAAGACGTGAAAGTTGAGAGTTGCTGAATGCATGGGTATAATTTCAACAGGAACTCATAGATTCTCTTACTTCCGGTATAAAATTACGGTGTGAGGCCTGTTTATCTGAAAGAGGGAACCTAACACCCTTAACCAAAAAAAAAATTTGTTATATTCTGCAACTGCTGTTTCATACCTTCCGACTTGAAGGAGCGTTCCGCACGATAATGAGTATGTATTTTCAATGCTGAATGATTATTTTTTGGCGTTATAAGGCCCTATATCAGCGTTTCTGAAACTGTGGGGTGCGCTCCCCTACGGGGCATGATAACACAAACGAAGGGGGCGCGAGCATGTCGAAAATAAAACATTACTTAAAAATATTATTAATTTATTGAAAGAAAGCAAAACAAATTACATTCAGACATAACAAGAAAAAAAAATTCGGCAATTACACTGATATAATATTCTTATAAATGTATCAGTACTGCACAATGTATTTGATAATTTATTTAACAATACCAATTTTAACAACTACCAGTGACTCCATGGGCTTGTCATATATAAAAAAATTAATAATTACACTCATGTCCATAAATTAAGGATAATTCAGAATCACACAGAAATTGAACTCTAAAATAAAATTTTCACCTGTAGAATTATCACACACATCTTGAAGAAGAATATGCAAATTACAGGAAACCACCAGATGGCGCGGATAGTATGTCTCAATGACGAGAGTGTAAGAGAGGGGTATATAAGGAATGGTGGCAAAGAAGTAAAATTGTCCACAAGCGCTTTAAAAGCCTTTCAGTGCAATAACCGCATAGTTATGGAACAAAGGAAGCATTTGGATGATTTTTTTACGTGGTAGAACTATCGGACGACTGGAATGTGGACGTACCCCGCTGGAAGTATCCGTGAACTTGAAATCGCCCAGAGTGTCATCTCCAGGCTTTGGCAACGATTCCAAGATGATGGTAATGTGAGTAGATGTTACAGCACAGATCGCCCCCGAGTTACAACGCCGAATGAGGACCGGTATTTGGCTGTTACTGCCAAAAGAAACAGACGGAGCACAGCATCAGACCTATCTCGTCAGCTCTCTTCAGCTATCGGTAAGACAGTTTCAAGGCAGACCGTGTACAGACGCTTAGGGCACATTGGTCTATATGCTCGTAGGCCTGTCAGATGTGTTCCCCTTACCGCAACTCACTGTCGCCTGCGATTAACCTGGAGTAGAGAGCATGCATTGTGGACACCCCAACAGTGGTCTTGTGTGATGTTTTCCGACGAGTCCAGGTTTAGTTTGCAGTCTGTTTCTCACCGGACTTTCATATGGAGAGCGCCAGGTACCCGTTACCACCAAGAGAACACCATTAAACGACACCGTTACGGTGGTGCATGATGGCTCGTTTGGGGAGGAATTATTCTTGGTTCCAGAACTGACCTGCATGTTCAGAGTGTAACGATGACAGGCCACATCTATCGGGATGTCATTCTGGAACAACATGTACGTTTGTTTCGGGGCGCCATGGGTGCTGAATTTCTGTTTATGAATGACAACGCCCGTCCTCACCGTGCAAACATTGTAGACGAATGCCTTCAATCGGAGGATATCACCCGTATGGATTGGCCAGCATACTCACTGGACTTGAATCGAATAGAGCATGTGTGGGATATGCTTGGCCGACGAATTGCAGCCCATCAACTCCCTCCCACCTGTCTACCGGAACTTCGGAGGGCATTGCTTGATGAGTGGTGTAATATTCCCCAAGATCAGATTGATAATTTGATACTCAGCATGCATAGGGGTTGTAAGGCCTATATTGCATCGTCCGGGGGACATACTCCGTATTAACCATCATACTAACTATGTTATACTGTTTCTTGTAAATAGGTTCTTTTTTTGAAATTTGCTCCAGGGAATAAAAATCGCAATTTTTATTAATTATGTCAAACATATAGCATCTTTTTTGCTCTTTACCTTTTGTTTAATAAATAGACTTTACAGATAAGTCAAATTTGTTTTGCTTCTGTCTCTTTCTTTGCCTGAACTTCATTATACTTAATTTATGGACATGAGTGTAGCTTGATAATTTTTACGGTTTATAATTAAATTCGTATTGTAGCTTTATGTCAAAGCACTTTATTATTGAATTCAACACATTGTTTTTGTTTGACTGGGGGGGGGGCGAAGAAAATTATGACTGAAAATTGGGTTGCAAATATTGAAAATTTGAGAAGCACTGCCCTATATGCATATCAAATTTCATTAAAATCTGTCCAGTAGCTCTAGACATAATAGACAGAATCTAAAAATTCTCTTAATTTTGAACACCAGTATGTAATTAATTATGAATAAGGTACTACGTATGAAAGAAATAAAATATTAAAATTAAAAAGCCTTTAAATTCCGAAATAGTGTTACTAATAATTTGCTTAATCTAAGTTCAATTCGCTTCTTCTATCACGTCCTGATTTTCATAACTAAATCACTGATAAATATTTACATTAATAAAATATCGGGTTATTATATATATATTGATTATAAGGTTTAATAACTACTTCCCTTACTTTAATTTTAAAATACAAGCACGTCTCATTTAAGAACTGTAATGGATGGGCTGTCCTGTTCATTAGTGTTTGGGAGTTAGAATAAACATCAGCCATAGCGAGAACAATTCTAATTTATTATATATATATATAATATTTACAACCCAGGGTAGGAAATGCACCTTTAATTAAGTTTAGAAACAAAAGCAAGGTAGAACATATGTTTAATAGTTGCTAAGATTCAATCAACTTACGTTTAGCACTCTTTGATTACTTATGGTCCGAATTACCGTAATTCCTTTCTCAGCAATTCAACCCCTGGTCGAAATTATTCAATTATAAGTTATTTGCTAAATTGTCAATTAACAAATCTTTAAATATTAATAAATTTAAGTCTCCAGCCACTCTCGATTAACCTTCCATAATTTTGCCCTAATCATTAACTTCTATCATCTAACTCCTAACCTCTCTCTCCCTCGAACCTAAAAGTTAAAGCTTAAATATAAGTCTTCGTTTACATAAACCACATCTTCTTCTTCGAGAGAAAGTTTTCTATAGAACAATATTTAAAGGAATAGCTTTTCCTAAGAGGATTAGTAGAAGGCTTACGAATAGACCCGTTACAGAACACTTAAAATTGTACTTTAGGGCTGTCTTCAGCATATTGTCGAAACATAGAACCAAAAATTAAAACTTCTCTTCCGATTCAAATGCGCTAAAGCATTAATATTAAATTCTGATTTCGTTATCCTTTAGAGGAGGGATGGGCTAGTAGTGGCTCGTGGACTATATGAGGTCCTCAAAGAGTTTCTTTGCGGCCTACCAAGACAATCAGAAAAACAAGTAGACAGAAAATGTTTTCTACTTTTGAGTCATTTTATTCTTTTGTGAACAAATTTTTCCTGGCATAAAGACTAAATATAATTGGAACATTAATTTGCAGGCTGTGACGAGAATTTCAACAAACAATCTATCCCTCTTCCTGATTACAAAACAATTGTAGAAAAGTGAGATGTAGGGTACATCTGTCTCATTAAATTAATTCTAAAATTAAATGTTCTTGTGCAACTATGCATAGGAAATTCCTTCCTCAGTGACTCGACAACCCAGGATGGGCCTCGGCGTTCTCAAGAAGCCTTTTCCAGGCTAGCCTTCTTCCTGCTAGGGTTCTCTAAATCTTAGTTCTCAAAACTAGGAGATATTTTTCTAGGAAATCAATCCATCTAATATATGGCCTGCCCTTTTTTCGTGTGCCAATTGGTTGGGAATTGAGTACTTTATAATTGGTGCGATCTTCGTCCATTCTGACAACATGACCTGCCCATTTAGTTCGTTGTATTTCGATGAAGTTAACGATGATAGATAAGAAATTAGCTTACTAAATAAATAGAATAAAACTTTATAGAATAAACTTTTAGACTTAAACTAACTAACTAAACTTAATAGAATAAACTTTTTAAAATACCATTACTTTATTTAACTTATATTTATTGAATTTTATATGAGATAAAATTTATACCTTTTCCGAGATGCAAAGTTAACGAATGAATGCAATGGACTAAATTCATGACAGTCACATGATACTATAAACACGTGTTCTACATTGAATTCGAAACGGACAATAAACTAGCACGTATACTTTTTATTCTATTTGTAAAACTTTGGTAAATTTCAAATTGCATAGTTGGGTAAAGATGCTCAAGAGTTATAAAAAGAAATTTCTGCAAAAAGATTTTTAAATTAAAGGAAAAAAAATCTTGTTTTATGCATGTACTTTTAAATGAAGTGACAGATATTAATTTTTTTAAAAAAAAGTTTCTGTAAAAAGCGTAATTTGGCAACAACGAAGTGCATGAACTGATTTGCTGAAAATAGAAAATTGCATTTATCGTGACTATGACGTCACATGTGTTTTTGAACTTGATTGGCTAAAAACACGTGGTATAAAATTATCATGTGATTATGACGTCACATGAATTTAGTCCATAATTTTGAAAAAGGTGCGACCTTCCAATATCCTGCGTTTTCACAATGTGGCCTTTGAGTCAAAACAATTCCACCCCCCCCCCCTGCTTTAAAGAGAAGTTAATTGCATATAATTTATTGTTCACATTAATGTCACCCTATTTGAAGCTTTACGAGTGTTATTGGCAACGGACTTCATAATTATAAACAGTAGTCAAGTGACGAAAACGACACCTGAGTTGGCACCCCATTCTTTAAATCACCTCAACGCCAGAATTTACGGAATCCATAGATTTGTGTGTGTGACGAGGATCAGCTTCTCAACATGGCGGGTCTTTAGTTTAAATATAGACTTGAATTCATGACTCAACAGAAGCAACGTTGGACATGAGTTCACAAACAGGACAACTCGCATATTATCTAATTGTATAATTCTACTAATTTATAAATGAGGCAAGCATTTTTTTTCTGGTTTAAAATGTATTTAATATTTCAAGTCCTGTGTACCAGGGATGGCAAACCAGAGGCACGCATGCCATCAATGGCACGCGACACAATACTTTGGGCACGCCAATGATCAAAACTTTTTGCATTTTATATCAAAATAACAAAGTTCACTGTGAAGTATTACGAACAAACGTGAGTGATCGGTCACGAAACGGCTGGGAGCACACTCGTTTGTTATCATCTTGCCTTAGTTATATCGTGGACTGCAGTTGGTTAAGATGCAAAATTTGTCTACGCATAGCATAAGCAATTTCATTGACACAACTGTATTTTAAAGTTTATTTGTGTTATATTTACGATTTTTAAATGGCTAGTTCAGCAAAAGAGCAAACAGTTCAAGATAGTAAGTGTAACAGAAAATTTCAAACTTGGTTAATCTAGAAGTATGGCATTATTTATAAAGATGAGAGAGCGGTGAGTGTTTTATGTTCTGGAACAGTGGTAGGCATAACATTGTTTGCAAAACGGCATGTTGAAACAAATCACTAATCCTCTTGTCAAAAAAGTGAGCCACAGCAAAAGTAATTAATTGCTTAGAAACCCTTTGGCAGATGTGTGACTCCAATCCAGCATGCATTCTACTAAAAGATACATCTTACAATCCTGATCTAAGTTATTTGTCATCCAATCTACAACAACGGAAGTCACACCAATGTTACTTTAATTTGAATTCCACGTATAACTAAAACGTTTACAACTATACAGTGCAAAAGGTATTTTTTCGTAGTAAATAAAGATTTTGAGTTGTTAGTATTTAGCTCTGTGATTTTTCCGACAGTCACAAGTCAAAATTATTTGATGGCACATCTATATCTCATTAAACACTTCTTCAGAAAAAATATAAAAAACGGCACGCTGATCCATAAAGGTTCACTATCCCTATCCTATACTATATTGTAAATAATATTTTAAATCTAAATATTCAACACAGAAAAAATTTAACTTTTTAGAATATCTTCTAAATTCTTAGAATTCTGTATGATATACAGGAGGAACTTAACACCTGGAACGTCTTAAGGCATGGGCTAACGGGGCCCAAGGTCTCCACCTCAACAGGGGTCTCTCGTTCTCGACTCAATCTTAATATCATTATTCAATTTCAACGGTCAAATGTTATTCCCAGTTGTATTCTCCGAAAAACGGGGTACTTCTGACGATATGTCAACTGGCTACATATAATGACTGACGTCCACGTAAAGGCCTAATTCTATCATCATATATCATCATTACTCATGCAGTCAAAAGTCGCCATTTGGTCTAGCCGGTTGGGCGATTGTAAATCATGCACATCTATTTGTTTTGGGTTATCGTTTGACAACGTATGTTATGTACTGTCTACTTTTAAGGATCATAGGTGGGGCCTACTTTCGAGTAAGGGCCCTGGGCCTCAAGAAGTCTTAATCCAGCACATCGTCCCAAATTTATATGGGAATTGTAAAAATGTTCTACATGGAAAAATGTACTGAATTTGGATTGGCCAGTTTGATTGGAGACTTCCTTAAATAGAATAATTATGTGTTAATATGAAAAAATAATGAAGTTTTAAGACATCTATATTATTCCACTTACTGTTTCTTCGAAAATCTGTCATCCGAAAACATCCTTTCACTATAAAAACTCATCTTTCTCTTCTTTTTCCTAAACTATAATTCTCAAATTCTGTTAAGGATTTGAATAGTTTTCAAACGTTTGAAAAATTCATCTGAAAATGGACTTCTTCGTTTCAAAGGGCAAAAAACTAAATTACTTAGGGGAACTTAGGGGGAAAAACTAAATTACTGGAAAAGTGCACAACGAAGGACTTTCAGAAGACTAAAAAGTCATGTTATTTACTTTTTAGTGTTTGATTTTCATTTAATTTCCCAGAGTGCTTTGAAATTGTTGATGGTCTTTTCGTGTATTCTACAAGATCAATTTCACTTCGAAGTATTTCGTAGGACATTTGAATGTTCTTTTTCATTTTTAAATTATTCTTAGTAATGTATTTAATCAGAAATTTAAACACAAGAAGTGGAAAATATTTGCGGTGCTCTTTTTATATTATTCTGTGTTATTTCATTTTTTTGGAATTATATGAATAATATTTTACTGAGAGCTGTTCCTAATGCCAAAAAACAGAATCAAAAGTTGGATCAGTTTGTGCGTAGAACAAAATCCTAATATAAATGAAAGTTGAAGTGAGAAAAATGTCATAAACCACGCGCGCACAATATTATTTGATCAATACGTGCACGCATATTAAGAGTTGAGAAAATGGCAAATTTAATAGGTTTGGGGTATTAAATAAACTTCAATATTCGAATTTTTTTCCAAGTGTAGTAGATTATAAGCTGCACCCAAATCGGTATTTATGCTTTTCAACTGATAACAGTACTAAAAAAACTAGATAAATATTTGAAACTTACTATATTTGAGGACTTTACTTAATTTTGAATATTCTTGCATTGGAAAATCTTGAAAGATAAAAAGCAATATAAGTTATCCATAACGAGAAGAACTCTGGCTCCGAGTTCTCGCCAAACGAGTTCATTTTATTAAAAAGGGGGGGATGAAGAAATAGGAGTCTTTCTCCATCAGTTTTACTTTCTTAATCAATGAATAATGAATCTTAAGATTATTACTATACACTTCTGTGATAAAAATAATAATTTTTATGGTTCTAGTAACGGTGCGCGGGGGTGTGGGGTGGGGTGCGTTTAGAGTGCAGAATGGTATCCTTTGAAGTTGATATCATTATTTCACGCTTGCCGAAAATGTGACATTAGAATCGTGGGGTATTATGTGATATAAAGAGCAGAGTTAAAGTCTTTCTGGTGTTAATCGACTTATAATACATAAGGTTTCATAAAGAAATTTTAATTTTTTATCATTTTAATACGAACCTTCTGAGAAAAGTTTTCATGTTCACAGTCTTTTCTAAGCGTGCAGAGAACAGAGTTTTATAAAATTCCCCCATTCAGCTAGATCATTGGGGAAAAAATTATATTTTCACTCCATATCCTTCGAAAATATGGGTAAAATATTTTCTCTCGGCAAAGTGAAACCCGTCTTAATCACTAACTCAGTTGGAACACTAGTTCTAATCCTTTCAAGTTCGCTAACTACTTGGGCCACGCCTACGATCCGAGTATATAATTATGATGTTATGATTTTTAATTAACATAATCTATTTATAACATTTAAAGCTTAGTTTTTCTTTGTGTGATTTAGATTGCAAATATATAGCTTTTAAATTTAATCCTTAAAGCGGTCAATTTTTTTTTTGCCCAAAATGTTCCCAAAAAGAGACACATCTTTTATTGCATATAACGAAGCATAATACTTAACAGAATGCAAAAATAGAATCTTATATTTTAATTTTCAATTTTAAATTTTCACTCTATTTTTTTATTTTATATTTGTGGAACACAAAAGCCCCTATGTGTTTGCTTTTTAAAAGTACACGTTGCATGCTATGACGAATGCTTCATATATACCAAAAGAATTTCTCTCATAATTACAAAAAAAAATTTCATGTTCGTACCTCTTTTTCAAACGGTTGAGGATTTTGTGTCTGTGTGCATATATATATATTCACATACAGTTTGAAGCATTGTGTAATACTGTATCTTACATTGCTATGGGGACAGAGACAATATCAACTTTTTTGGATTACCTTTCCATTTCATTTCTCCTTAAGCAACAAATTACACATTGCCTTGACAATCCTTGTTCTTTATCGGATATTTTCAAAAATCTAAATTTCTGCTATCAATGAAACCTCATAGAAAAGACCGGATGAAAAGTATTTCGGCACTATGTACAAACTGCATCCTTTTAAAAACACTAGCAATAATAATCTCACTATAAGAAGGAAAAATAGAAAGAAATCAAAGTCAGAAAGAAGAAAATATCAGTGCCCGCACAGCATACGGGCAAACCGGTTGTGATGAGGTTTCGGTGCCCCCCGTACGATGTACGGGCTAACTATTTAAGGGTTAATAGCCATGAGGGTAAGGCAAACGTGCTGTAAAAGCATAGGAGCTTATGTCTTCAGTTCAAAAGCTGTAAGAATTTCTGATTAATCCTGATCTTCTCGAAGTGCAGTTTAATAAATTGCTATTATTTTTGATAAAATTATTACTAATTTTATGTGTTAAAAATAATTATTTGCAATTTCATTCTTTTTCATCTTACGTCCTGCCTGGACCACTCCGCTATCCGCTGTCTTGCTGTCCAATATAGATATGAAGGACCAAAAAGAGACGTATCCCCAATTAAAATAGTCTTTCCTTTGGAGCATATGGGCTGTCCATTCATGGGCAGTGGCATAACGTACACCCCCCAACCCCATTGCGGGGATGCCGAAGGTTCTAGAAACCCAAACGTGACTGACAGTAAGTTGCAATCCCTTGTAAGATCAGACTTGGGGTCCAAAACCTGACTTTGCAGTGAGACCCAAACATTATCCGTTACGCCACTGTTCATGAGTGACCATCTTTATGCGAAGAACAGGAAACAGAATCTGTCACATCGGTCCTACTGAGGTGCTGCTGCAGATAATTGAGGCCTATCAATATTCGAAAGCAGGCAACCTCTGCCTTTATAAGCAGATTAGGAGGACATCTGTTTTTATCTAGTAAGAAACACTCCCAACTTTTTCCAGCAGCATAACGATACCGGGTTTTCCCAAAGCTCGTAAATTTAGTCTAAATTAATGCCTTATGGCTTTTCAAGGGGATGGGGCAACGGTGCTGTGTAAACATTAAGCCTGATTTAGCAAGTATATCCATTTCATCATTGCTAGGGATCCCGACATGACTTGGGCTCCATTGGAAAACAATGTTTTAATTTTCGATAAGACTATCAATGGATTTTTTTACAGAAAATTTCCTCTAAAGAGGAAGAATGTCGTGGACAATTTTTAATTTCTCTTTTTCTGTCATTGTGCGAAATTTAATAATTTTTATTTAAGGGGACATGGTAAGATTTAAAGAAAAATGTTTAATTTAAGGATTTTCAAAAATTTTGTGGTTGCCACCTATGTGTGTATAACATGTAAAACAGATTTTGTGTGCTCAAAGTTTCATAAAAAGCTAGCCATTTAATTTTTTAAGGAAAACAAAATTGTCAAATGATTTTAAAATGCTACTCCTCCTACAAAAGTTTACATACACGCATGAAATTTGATGTACATGCACGTCAAACTATGCATAACCAAAGTTAGTAAGGGTTTTGTTATAACATGATTGGTATTCGTACAATACTTCTTTTTATGAATTTTTATTGAAAATTCCTTAAAAAATATACCAAATTTGAGTTCCATTATTTCTAAAAAAATAAGTATTGCTTTGATTAAAAATGCATACCAACTTTTGTTACATGTACTATTAGCAAAAGGTAAGAAAATTCAAAGCATTAGCACAATATAGATAATCCTTAGCATTTTAAACGAAGGCAAACTAGTTATTTTATCTTTCCGAGATAAGTAAGTTTAAAGTTTTGATTTGCCATAGGGATGTGAATAAAAACGAACGCAAAAGCTATCATAATTCTACAAGTATGTTTTCTTAAGTTTAGAGTTTTCAAATTTTGTGAGGTTATACAAAAGTATAGAAAGAATAATTTAAGCTAAAAAAATTTTAATTTGATTTTTTGACCTATTTTTGTCAATTGAATCGTACTCTCTCCCCTTAATCTAACAAAAACTGTCGTAAAATTCGATTCCATACTTCAATGTAATCGTTTTAGATGACGAATATTCCATATATTTATTCAAATCGCATGATGCATTCGACTTTTAGAAAAGTGTTTATAATTTAGAATAGAGTTTAAAAAACAAAAAGTTTAGAAATTAAATCATGTGTTTACATTTATTATTTTCCTTTCCCTTTTCACGCACATAAAGTGTTTTTTTAATATGTTAATATATATAAAATAGAAAGCCATGAAAAATATTTAAACAAACCTTTTCCCACGGAATTATTTCATTCGATCTTCTTATTATATCCCACATCACGCAGGGCTATTATCTTGTTGCTTATACACCTATCTATTTACCAACCATTTCACGCTTTTCCTATAAAATAAAAAAACACCTTCATTTTTTGTTCAACAATCCAACTAGTTGTTTAAACAACGATGTATATTATTCACACCAAAGTGTTTATATATGCAAATGACTTTCCTCGGCCCTTCTTTGTTTTGCTGGCGATAATACAAACACGGTAAAGATTCTCAACACCCGTAACAAAAGCAAAATATCACCAGCTGTTCATCCATCATGCAACGCTCTTTTTTTGTTGTTGTTAGAATGGTGCATTCTAAATGATGATTCCCAAAATCGTCTAAATTATTAATAAGTGTGTGCCGGAAAGATTTACTGTTATTGAGTTGGAATTAGCATTTCAACGTCGGTTTGTGTTAAGTAATGATAATTATGAAGCGTTTGGAATTTTGGAGGTTCTTCTTGTTTCTATTTGTTCTAATTCCAGTCTGTTCCTGTGTGGAAGATGCTTATGTAGACTGTGCTCATCATGAAATTTGTAAAGAAAGCAGTAAGTATGTAGAGTCTCAAAACTGCTTTGGACCCGGTTGTCAGAAAGTGAACAATTCTGCCATCGGTTGGAACGTTGGGTCGAATTTACTGTAAAAATGGGATAAAGAATAGGGCATTTTATTCATAGAAACGAATTCGAACATTCATATTATATTCTGACTGTTACAATATAGAGAGCAACCCACATTTTATTTTATATATTATTCATTTTTACTTGAGATGATCTATTTCCCCTGGTGTAAAATATACACATTTCGTCTATTATATCGTAATGATTCATGAGTTCTCATTTTGCAAGAGAAAAAATTATTTACTTATGAAATATTTTTGGATTTCGAAAAAACAATGCTACAGTAGCAAGAATTATAAAGCAGCAAGTTCTTGTGACGATTTTTTTTTTCTGTCTAAAAATGTTTTCTGGATTTATTTCAAGTTCTCTTGCGTTAAACCATAGATTCCCAAAGGGGTTCTTATGGACCCGTAGGGTGGAGGGGATCTGTAGAAAATTAAATCCATTTGGATATGCGTGGACCTTGTTAGGGCGTCAGCAAAAGGTTTAATATACAGTAAAGTACTTGTAACAGATTTCCATTGTTATGAAAGTAAAAATAAATTAGTAATAATTTTTAAGAGTTAAGAAAAATTTTGAATAAAAATTAAAAAATTTCTTTTATGTAATATTTTAGATAGCTAAATAAAGTAAAAATAATGTCAAGCTTCGCATGGTGGGAGTCGAACCGATCGCGGGTGTGGCCTTTCTATACTGGTTTAAATATGATCGGAATCTCACCACTACATACAATAACGTCTAAAATATGGCTTATAAAGGAGTATATATATATATATATATATATATAGGGAGAGAGGAAGAGTGTGAAGTAATAGTAGTAGGAATTGATAAAGGAAAAATTTGTCTGTTCTCAGAGTATTGAAACAAAATATGAATAAAAACAACTATTTTTCTTACCTTATCTTAGTTCACATCTAATGCTGAACTCAAGAAATACAGCTGCAAAAATAGTAAAATTGTTCAAAATGAAAATTATCAACTTTGTTTCGAGACCTCTAGTAATTCATGTGTATTTCAGATTTATTCTACTAAAGTTCTAATTTTGCATACTCTGTTTTAGATTTTGTTATTGCGTATGTATTTGTCTTTCTCATCATTTTCACTTGCTTGCTTGCATCAATCCAATAAAACTCTTATAATTTAATATTTTCCAGTTCTTATAGTCTTAAAATGACATTAGGAAGCTTTTAAGAATAATAATAGAATTATATTTCTATTCTGGTACAGCATTACTTCAAATCAAATAAAACTGATCTGCATGAAAATCGGTTCCGATATCATTCCTTATATAAAATGACCATCTGAATCCGAATATGACCCTTATTTTGACCCATCACTCACCGTTTTCACTGGACACCCCCTCTCGCATTTTATCACTGTTATCATACCAAAAAATTGATTTGAACGGAAGAGAAGAATCCACGGAATTGTGTAAAAAAAACTTTTTTTTTTGAAGAACAGTGTAATACTTTACGAGGGGGAAAAAATTTATTTTTCTCTTTTTTTTTCCAGATGGATTTGAACGAACTCTTCATTGTGTAGACATGCTGTCTGATTTGGTAATTTTTATTGTTTTCAATAGTTTTGAATAACATAAGCATTAAATTTTATTTATAAGTGTAAAACATGTTATTATATTAACTTTCATAAAAAATTTTACTATACTTTTATAATTGATTAATTCATTTAAATTATAGTTGATAAAATTAAAAAATATTTCAAATAATCGATCACAAGGTGTATTTAATAAAATAACAAGAATTATTTCATGCTTAACTATGATAATTAATCAAAAATTTTAAGAACTCGCAGAATATATCTAAAGATATTTGCAGTTTATTTTCATCAAAATAATTTAAACTAAGAGATATCTCTTATAATATTAATATTCTTAAGAGGCACAGTACGATTCAATTAACAAAAATCAGTCAAAAAATTAAATCAAATTTTTTTAGCCTAAATTATTTTTTATATACTTTTCTATAACCTCACAAAATTTGAAAGCTCGAAACTTAAGAAACTCAGAATTATGATAGCTTTTACAGTCGTTTTTATTCACATCCCTATGGCAAATCAAAACTTTAAACTGACTTAACTCAAAAAGATAAAATAACTAGTTTGTTTTCATTTAAAATGCTAATGCTTTTTTTTACTGTGCCTAATGTTTTGAATTTTTTTTTACCCATTGCAAAGTACATGTAACAAAAGTTGGTATGAATTTTTGAATCAAAGCAATACTTATTTTTTAAAAAATAATTGAACTCAGAATTTATACATTTTTTTAGGTATTTTCAATTAGCATTCATAAAAAGAAGTATTGTACAAATACCAATCATGTTATCGCAAAATCCATACCAACTTTTGTTACACATAGTTTGACGTACTTGTAAATCAAATTTCATGCATGTACGTAAATTTTTGTAGGAGGAGTAGCATTTTAAAATCACTTCACAAATTTGAAGTTTTTTCCTTAAAAAATTAAATAACGTACTCTTTATGAAAGTTTTAGCACAAAATCTGTTTTACATTGTATTCACACATAGGAAAAAACTAAAAAAAATTCGAAAATCCTTAAATTAAATTTTTTTATGTAAATCGTACCATGTCCCCCTTAAGTAGCAGATAGAATACTAATTGCACCAAAGTTGATAAGACCCTCAATGTATAATTGATCTAACACTTTCTTTCATTTTAAAAAAATTAAAGCACGTAGCAAAAAAAAAAAATTTTTACTATAAAAGACTTTTGTAGAGTTGGTTTAATTAATTGTTTATTAATCTCGTTTTTGAAGTTACACGAAGGTGACCAACCTCCAAATGACGAAAATGACACCTGAGTTGAGCTGTGACGTATGTGCGTCCCCCTTTGAGACATCTGAGACTTGCTTCCCACGGCCGGGTCAGTTTTTAGAAGAATGATGACCACACGTGCAAAAACACTGCAGTCACGACGGACGTGTCTTAATTAGCCCCTGCAACCTTTGACCCGAGGGGAAGCATTTCGCCACCACCGGATGTGGGGTGTGAAAGGGGACGAGGTCGGTCAACCGCGGGGAGACCACAAGAGGGCCGAGAGAGAAGAGAGTTGACAGCGGAAACTGGCAGTGAACGGACACCAACAAAATCCCTCCCTCACAAAATTATTTTAGAACTCTAAAATCATCTCATAGTGCAAAATTGTACATTAATGTAAATAATAGCTGTGACTTAATCAAACTAAATTATTATATTTCAAACACGCTACCATTATTGAATCAAACGTCACAGCATCTTTAAATTACCACTCCATCCCCAGCGGGAACACTCTAGACCAGTGCTTCTCAAATTTTCAATATTTACGACCCAATTTTTAATCACAATTTTCATCGCACCCCCATACAATAACAATGTATTGAATACAATAATAATGCATTTTGAAGTAAAGCTACAATACTCCCTTAATTATAAAACATATTAATTATCAAGATAAGTATTATAAGTTTAGTATATTATAATTTTAAGTGATAGATGTGTGTTTAAAGAAAGTTACATTTAAGTAATCGGATATAAATGCTATGCTTGTATAATAGTTAATAGAATACGTATTAATGTTGTTTGCATTGTAAATTAATTATCAAATACATTGGGCAATACTGTGCGTGAGAAATTTATAAGTTTATCTATATATATAAAGGAGAAAAGCGACTCACTCACTCACTCACTCACTCACTGACTGACTAATCACGAAATCTCTGGAACTATTCAACCTACAGACTTGAAATTTGGTAGACATGTTCCTTTGATAGAGTAGACATCAGCTAAGAAGGGATTTTCCGAAATTCGAAACGCAAGGGGCGTTACGGGGGGTTAAGGGCTTTAATAATAATTGTTTCCATGTTTAAACTACTTGATGTACAATCTTGAAATTGGATAAGCGGATTCCTTTCAGAGAGTAGAGATCCTCTACAAAATGAGTTTGCTGAAAATCGACCCCCAAGTGGCGTTGCAGGGGCTTAGGGGGCGTTATAGATAATTATTTCCATTTTTAAACTATTTGACGCACTGTCTTTAAATTTGATATATATAGATTCCTTTCGTAGAATAATGATCAGTTACAAAACGGGTTTTGTGAAAACAGACTTCTAAGTGGCGTTGCGGGGGATTAAGGGGCGTAATAGATAAATATATCCGTTTTTAAACTACTTCGCCTACCTGCTTGAAAATTGGTAGGTAAGTTTCTTTCCTGGAGTAAATATCCGCTACAAAATGGGTTTTGAGAAAATTGACCCCCAAGGGGTGTTGCGGGGGGTTTAAGGGGCGCTATAAATTCCTATTTTTAAGTTATTAGACGTACAGTCTTGAAACTTAGTAAGCAGATTCCTCTCATAGGGTAGAGATACGCTAAAAATGGGTTTCGTGAAAATTGCCCCAAGTGGCGTTGAGGGGACTTAATGGTCGTTATAGATAATTATTTCCATTTTTAAACTATTAGACGCACAGTCTTTATATTTGATAAAGAGATTTCTTTCATAAAGTAGAGATCAGCTATAAGAAGGTTTTGTGAAAACAGACCTCTAAGTGGCGTTGCAGGGGAATAAGTGGCGTAAGAGATAAATATTTTCGTTTTTAAACTATTTAACCTACCTGCTTGAAAATTGGTAGGTAAGTTTCTTTCCTGGAGTAAATATCCGCTACAAAACGGGTTTGGAGAAAATTGACCCCCAAGGGGTGTTCCGGAGGGTTAAGGGCAGATATAAATAATTATTTCTTTTTTTAAACTATTAGACTCATAGTCTTGAAATTTGGTTAGCAGATTCCTCTCATAGGTTAGAAATACACTGCAAAATGTGTTTTGTGAAAATCGACCCCTAGGTGGTGTTGCGGGGGTTCAAGGGGCGTTATTGATAATTTTTTTGCATTTTTAATTAATTGGACGCACAGTCTTCAAATTTTGCTAAGCAGATTCCTTTCATAGAGTGCAATTCCCCTACAAAACGGGTTTTGTGAAAACAGACCCAGAAGTGGCGTTGCGGGGGCTCAAGTGGCGTTATAGACAATTATCCCCATTTTTAAACTGTTAGACGTACAGTCTTGAAATTTGATAGCAGATTCCTTTCGTAAAGTAGAGAACCGCTACAAAATAAGTTTCGCGAATATCAACTACTAAGTTTAATTTCGGGAGATTAAGAGGCGTAATCGATAAATATTTCCATTTTTAAACTACTTGATCATCCTGCTTGAAAATTGGTAGGCATGTTCCTTTCATGAAATAGAGTTCCTCTAACAAAGAGTAAAACGAAAATTGACCCTAAGGATGTTTGCGAGGGGTCAAGAGGAGTTACAGAAAAAAATTCCTGTTTTTAATTTTTAGACCCATATACTTGAAATTTGTTAAGCATGTTTCTTTTGTTGAATAGGGAACCACTAAGAATAAATTTTAAGCAAATCAAGTTCTGGGGGGTTGCAGGGGGTTACTGGGACATATTGACAAAAAAAATTACTTTTTTCGAGCGACAAGGACTATAATAATGAAATTTGGTTTGCATTTTTCTTTTGTTGAATTGAAATCCGCTATGAGCAGTAATTTTGGAAAACGGCTCTCAACGGGATTACGGGGATATTTATAGTAAAACTTTTGCTTTTTTCTGTTAGATTTAGACTTGAAATTTGGCTTGCATGTTCAATTTACGGAGTAGAGATCCACCGAAAATTGGTTTTGCGGGAATCCACTTGGTTTTTGAGTTACGAAAGAGCAAACATTATTCTATGCTTCAATTTTAGAGATTTTTATAAAATACAAATTAGGTGAGTTCGGCCCTTTTTTTTTTATCTACAGGCGACAGTTACAGGTATAAGTATATTTTTCAATTCAATAGAATTCTTAATGCTAGGACTTAGATATCAATAATTTATACATATATATAAGCAGTAAAAATTTATAAAACATCATGAAATACCCAGCGAAGCGGGCGGGTAACAGCTAGTACATTATATCAGCGTAGATGTATATTTTACTTTTTTGTATTTTAGAATGTATATTTTGCTTTGCCTCTTTTAAATTAATAATTTTTAAACAATCTTTTTTCTTTTTGATTTTTCGATAAGCTCGCACCTTCCGTGTAGGATTATCACTCCCCCCCCCTACCCAGTTTGAGAAACACTGCTCTAGACTTCGACCTATTTAAGGTAACCGACTACCCTAAAATTGGGAATTTTTCCCAAAAATTAACAAATTTTTATGCTTTTATTTTACAGGCCATTTTTATTAGCTTTATAAAAATACCAAGTTTATTATTTTCCGTTCACTAGAACAAAAATTACAAGTGTTTTAGAAAAAGCAGATACCATTACTTTAAGCAAGATATATATATATATATATATATATATATATCATACTTTAAAACGTGTATTTCTCGAAATGTGTTTTTTTTTAAATGCTCAAACGGGACAGCAACTGCTCAAAAAGTTTGAAAATAACTATACGTATGTTTTGTTTAATAGTAGAGGTGTTTTAACTTTCAAGTTTATTAATAATTGTTTTATTACAAAATTTAAGGTCCCTTATTTGAATATAATCCCTGTTTTTTTTTAAGCTTTTTTATGTCACAACTAGGATAAAGTGCTCTAGGTTTTGTAAAAATTAAAATATCTTTTATCCTGAAGGTCATTTCAAAGAAACGAACAACGTAAGTAACACATCAGAATTAAAAAAATTGAAAATTTGTGTATGAACTTTTTGGTACAAAATAGGCCTCGTTTAAATTATTTTCTGTACATTTCCCCCCTTTTTTAATAATAATCATTTCGTTTTATCTTCTTAATTTTAGCATATTTTTCTTAAAATGTACTAAACAAATCTAAAAAACCACAAAAAAGTCCCCATATCTACATTTTTTAAAAAAAAAACGTTATCGCAATGAGTCGGATACCTTAGTATACATAAGCTTTACTGCACGCCATATGTTTAGAAACACCAGGACTCAACATTATACACCAATTCGATAGCAATAAACGTCCTTAGGCCTTGAGTGACCATGAACACTTAGTTTTTATGGTGTAATTCTAGCTTTTTGTATGCTTCCTGATTTTACAATACTCTGTGGACAAACAGTGGACCACAAAGAGTTTTTGACGTCCCACCAAAGTCAGTAATAAAATCCACCTTGAACCGAGATTAATTTCATCAATTTGTAGGCTGTGAGGAGAAATTACCCAAGCAATCTCTCTCCTGATTTTAAAACCATTTTAGAAAAGTGTGACAGGGTACATTTGCCTTATTAAACTGATTCTAGAATTAATTGTACTAGAGTAACTATAGATGAAGCAGAATCAGCTCACAATAAATATACTCAATAGAATACCACTGATTTATTTAATTTATATTTATTGACTTTTATGGCACAATCTGTACCTTTTCTGAGTTGCAAAGTTAACTAATGAATGCAAAATTTCAATTTTGAATCGCTTTAAAATTGTGCGGCCCTCCTCATCTACAATGTGACGTTTGATACACACACAAAATAATTGTCCCCCCCCCCCTATCTCTAAATGAAAATTCAAACTTGAGTGAGGGCTTATTGATGTTGTACTTTAAGGCAAAGCAAGGGCTATTAGGAATGGAACTGGTAACTTTAAACTGTGGTAAAGGGATGAGGATGACAACTAATTAGGCATCCCCTTCTAAACTTACACACAACGCCAACGGGAGAATTTTAACCCGGCACTTCACGCTCAGGGTATGTTATATTCACTGCCTCATCTTTTCCAAGATTCCATCTAAACTCTTTTCGGAAAATGAATAGTTTTTCGTGTAGCTGACTTTAAGATCATATCCTTTGAGGGGCCTTAGCTTATAGGTGAATTCTAAAGGTATATTTTTGGATACCGCCTCTTCGGGTATGTCATACTCTGCGCGTGTATCGCCGTAAAAGTTCTAAGCGAATGACCTCGCTGTAAAATCTTTCTTATGCTATAGCGTATTATTTTAGTTATGATGAAAAAATATGATATTGAAGTAACTTAATAGATATACTCGTAGTACAACAGTATTTCCGGTTGAAGAGAGACTCTTCGCGGGGATGATGAGGAAGAATCGAATGATGAAAAGCATAGTAGAAAGTAGGATTCTTCTACTGAAATCTATCCTGATAATTAAAACGAGGGAGCAATTATCGTCCTTGATAAAATGACCGCAACATATTCAATGGCTGGAAAATCTAATCGTTAGCCTATGACAATATTTTTTATATTGGTGAACGTTGCGACAATAAATGCTCAAATTATTTCGTTAAGTATTCATAAACCACCTACTGAACATCGATCCAGACGCTAGTTTCTGAAGTGTTCTGGATTTCGATTAACAGAAAAAAAGCAAAAAACCAGCAAGTAATGCTTTTACGAAATTTTAAGAAATAAATTAAGATTCAGCGAAAACATCACACTCACGCGACGAAGACTAAAGGAGTGTATAAATAAAGTAAAGAATGTCCTAATAAAAAGAACATAAAAACTAAATTTACTTGTGCAAAGTGTAATACACAAATTATATGCACTACTTTTCTTCCATTTTTACCTTTGTATGCAAATTTTACGGTAAAAAACTAATGTAAACACCTTTTGGGTATGAGATACCCTGCGCGTGAAGTTAAGGTCGTTTTTCTCACGCGTGAAGCACCGGGTTAAGGACCGAGAGATTTACCTTGCATCAGCCCTTTTGCACGGCAATTCTTCAGTGACATCAACTTCAAACAAAAGAAAAAAATATTTATTTATTTTTTAAATGGTTTTTAGTTTTAAAAGGTTCAGTTTATAATATAGGGGGATACCCCTAGCTTACGCCAAAGGGGGTACTGAACGATAACCAAGTAAGTGGGAGTATTATTTCGCATATAAATACATGTAAATTACTTTTATTTGGGCCTAGAGACGAAAGAAAATATTTTTTTTTTAAAAAAGGCTTAATAAAACCGTAGGTAACACACATACAAAATTGTAAGCTGAAGTAATTTTGATGTAGAACGTTTCACATAAATTCAAACAAAGTAGTCTGTCAGCTCAAAGGTTTTTTTTTCTCCCGCAAAATTCCCTCGTAGTAGGCCAACAATTTTTAATTTTTTGTTTTGATGGAAAATCATGCTAACCATTCGAATCTTCATAACCCTTTTTTTAATCAAATTGAAGTTTTTTTGTCAAACTCCAACCTTTATTCGATCTTCCAATTGAACTGGGTCTTAAGAATGAGACTTTTTCAATGTCTTGTTTCTGCTCATACATTTCTGTGAGCTAAAGATTGTAGGTTTATTTACTTTAGGTTTATTTTTTATACTTCTAAATTTATTTGCCTGGAAATGATAGGCAAATTCTTCAATCACATTGCCAATTTTTGCAATGCTTTTTCCCTTTAAACAAAAGACGAATCTGACGAGATTTGAAAATAGCGTTACTCCAGATTCGCGTAAATCGAGATATTAATGTAAAAAGCAAAGACGCATTAGAAAAAAAATTTTAATCATGTTACTGTTCTGTCTTTAACTAACAGATTAAAATTCAAAACAGTTTAATTTATGTGACACTTTTAAAACCGTAGTTTTTTACGGCAATTACAACAGTATTTATAAGGACAGCACAATTGATATATATGAATCTATGAAAACTGTAAAGCATGCTTGTCTAAAGTGCGGCCCAAACGCAAATTATGAAAATATTTCAATTTACACATTTTTATTAAAAAAAATAAATGTAGGCACAAAATATGTTCATTAATTTCAATTTAATTGAAGAGTTTTCAAGAAGATTTCAAGATTTTCGAAAAAACGAAGAGTATTTCGATATATTTTCTACCCCGTTTTCTCTAGAAATAAATAAATTACCTTCAAATGGAATACATTGAACTGAAAATTGAATTCAATTGCAAGCAGAATTTGTGAATGTTTCTATACTGGAGTTTTATGAAGATTACCTACACCACGATAAATATCCTCATTTTGGCAGTACTTATATTTGTGTACTTATTTTCCAAGAATGAGCAAACAAAAAAAGTAAAATAGGACAAATATCACTGAAAACCATCTTGCAAATGCATTAAGAATAGTAATTTTGTCTATTGAACCCGATATCGATTTGCTTGTTCAACTCAAACGCAAATTCATTCATCTCATTAACTTGATTTTTTTCCATCTTTATGAAATCCAAACTAAATGAAACGAAACTTTTACAAATTTAAAATAAATGTGTAACTATTCATGTCTAATTCAAATTTAAGAAAAATTATAGTAAAAATAAGTCAATTTATTTTGATAAAACAACATAGTTAATTTTTATTTCAATTAGTTAAAAAAATATTGTATGTGCGACCCAAAAAAAAAAATTATTTTTGCAATGCGGCTCTCAAACCCTCATAGCTTAGACATCTATGCTGTAAAAGACAAATTAGAATGTAAAAAACAGTATTTTTCCTCCTGAGATTAAAATTACGAAAATTGATTTTCTTTCAAAAAAATTCTTAAAGCATTCGAATCTTTTGTTAGTAATTATTTGTTCCTCAAAGAAACTAATTTTTACACAAAAAACTCCATAAGTTTCAAATTTTGACAACTCTGTGGGTGTGATTGTTAATACTTACTCCTCTTTGATGAAAAGAAAAGTTAAATATATATACACGCTTCATTTCAGGATCTCGAGTTATTGTTTGAAATCGTCCAAGATTTCTATCCCGGTATTAAAGAACGTGAGCCATTGTTGGAGGAGATTTGTAAAGATATACCAAAAGCAAAAGAAGTAAGTTTTCGCAAAAACATTCAAACATTAATAAAATTCTACTGCATTGCACTTCTGGAGCTTCAACTATGAACAGCGGGTTTGGAGAGCTAAAATTAATATTGTTTCCTTTATGAGTTTTTTATTACCCCTCACAGTACTTGGCCATTTGTTCAGTTTGACAATAATAAAATTAATCCAGCAGAGTTAAAAAAATAATTTTCTATTATATTTTCCCCGTTTAATTTCTGAAATATTATCATGTAACACATGACAATGCAGGGACAGTAAAAAGTGCAAAAATTAGCAAAAAATGTATATTTCAGAGTAATTTATTTATTTATTTAATTTGATAAATTATGTGCAATAAAAAAATTTCTATTTCAAAAATTATTTATTGAAAAAATAAAATCATTTGGAAAATCATGCGATTGACAATATCTGACAGCAATAAAAGCAAAAATAATATTCTTTAAACCCTATGCAAAATGACGCATGCGTGCGTGAGAAAAGCTTCAAATCAAAAGTCAGACAACATTATTTGCTTTCATCGTTCGAAATTAACTTATTTTATTATAAGTACAAAAAAGATTTATCTCGAAAGCTAAAATTATAAAGCCTCTCTAATTCATTCAATATATATTTTTCTTTCTTAGGCTTTCAACCACTACTATGATGAAAGGCTGAAAATGAATGTAAGTACGATGTATTTTGTATTCTTCAAAATATATGCTTTTGTATTCTTTTAAGATTTGTAAAATTGTGTAGATTTCCTGTCCGTGCCATATATTTCCGAGTGCTAGCCAGTGTATAAGTCGAGAGAGTGGGTTTTTTCTTCAAAAATTTACCCAAAATTCAAATCCCGTAAGCTGAAATAGGAAAAATACAATATACAGTGAAAAATACTTGAAGTCTCCGTCTACTTATAACAACTTTTTTCTTAAAAAAGTTTTGTTGTTTTTGGATTTGTTTAGTACATTTTAAGAAAAATATGATAAAATTAAGAAGAGAAAAAGAAATTATTATTACTAAAATGGGGAAAAAAAATTGGTAAAAATTTACAAAAAACAACATAAACGCGACCCATTCTGTACTAAAAGTTCATAAACAAATTTTCAATTTTGATGTGTTGCTATGTTTTTCATTTTTAAAATGATTTTCAGGATAAGAGAGAGAGAGAGAGAGAGATTTTAGTTTTCACAAAAGCTAGAGCGCTTTATTCCGGCACACGTTGCAATCAGGAATCTCATTTAGTGAATTTAAATTTTAAGAGCCATTCTGAAATTCGGATTATGACACTGACTTGGAAGAATTAACGCGATTTTTTTTTCTTTTAAAATAAAAGTTCCATTTAAAATACTTAAAAAAAATAAACCCTTTCACGACAAAGGAAAAAATTTCAACCGTTTTAAAACTAATGTTTAATTATAGCCTTATTTCCAATTTTTTACGCAGAATGTCAAAATGGAAAGTTTGCTGAACTTAATTACGTAAATGCAAATGCTTAGGGAAGAAAATCGGCGCCAGTGGTAAAACATTCGCAGTACTCTGTTATTATTTTAGCTTATTGTGTCGTTTAATAATAAATAATTGAGGTTTCTCTTGTGTTTTATGTTACTTAATAAGTATATTTTGTACAATAATAAAGTATATTTGAACAAATGAAAACAAATGCTTGATAATGCAAGTAATTCTATGATAGCAACTTTTCCCCATATAATTAAAAAAAAATTTTTTTAATTCAAAACAGCTACTAATTTTTACGTATTTTCTTATGGTTTCCATTTATTTCACGTCTAAGCAAAAATAAAGAGTTGCACACTAACATTAATTCTTATAGCAACTTTATGTACTTTACTTAAAATATTAAAATTACTTTTGTAAAACTAACGAAAAATGCTAAAACAAAAGAATTTTTCCAAATTTGAATTTTTTTCCTTATTAGGGGAGATAAGTCGACCTTCTTACTTTGATTTTTTTTAAAAAGTACACGAAATTCTAGCCTTTTACACGAAAATATACAGTAGTTTTTATTTTCCTTTTGTAAAAAAATTGTTCTATTTATGAAGAATATTACTTTTAATAATAGTTAGGCCTTGGTAGCCTAGTGGTCAAGGGAATGGACTCAATACTGGCCTCTGAGCTCAAGCTTGTTACCGCTGAAGACCCACCGTTCAGAGGGGTCCGATACACGTTAAATGTGTCGAGGCTCAAACATCCTCCCGTTGGTATAGTGTGGAAGTTAAGAGAGGGGGGTGCCAGCTCAGGGTTCGTCCTCGTCTCTTGACTATGGTCAAAAATTTTGAGATCTGTCGCCGAAAGTCGTTGTGTAGCTGGATCATATGTGACGTTAATATTCACTCACTTTATTGATTATAGAGAAAAATAGCATAATTATTTATAATAATAATACGTATTGTGTTAAATAATAAATAATTAAGAAGAATCTAAATTTCCATTCTTTCCAACCTTATTTTCTCAAAATTACCTAATCAATTGAATACGTAAAACAAACGGGATCAAAATTTTTTACATTGGTTCTTATAAAATATTTATTTAGAGGTATTGTGCTCACTTGCATAGCTAATCTTGAGTGGGCCCTGTATTTAAGTTCCTTAAGGACCCTTACTAGGAACCCCTTATCATTTTGAGATTTTTGTTTATGCGTTTTAGGAGTAAACGAAGCTTTTCGGGGGCCCGTATCATTGATACGGCGATAGGTACGCCCTTGCTGAAAACCAATGATCTCGTGCCATACTTATTTTCAATCCATTCTTTCTAAAGATAAATGTAAATAGGAATTGCAATAGCGGTATATCAGGATACCGAATACCAGTATTTTGAACCATTTGTACAATTTTCTATTACCGGTATTCACAAGCTTAAATGCCGGTTTTACGGTATTTACTAAAAAATTTTAAAATTGTCTCCACTAAAGGTTCAGGGTCCACCAACACATTAAAATAGTATACGTTTTCGTTTTCATGTCCTCCTACTGGGCTAAATTAATTAGTCTGTGAATACAAAGATGTATCACACAATCAAGAGAAGTAATGAAATATGTGAATTATCCAAGGGGATGAGCCACAATTATCCTATTACATCTCAGAGCGATACTGCACTCGCGCAGTATTCGTAGTCTGATATTCGTATACGTGAAAACAAGGTTGTAGTTGTGTAAAAAGTGCGTAATATTTTGATATTTTTTTTAATTGGGGAGTTTGCTATTCCCATTGTAATTGAAAATGAAAAAAGAAGAAAAGGGACTAACCATTTCAAATTTGATCAAGTTCCTAGCAAATTTTCTTACCTTTTAGCCCTCAAACCATATTCACATTCAGAAGAATTCGGTACAGTTATCGAAGATGATTATGACAGTACTGTCGATAGTGAAAAGGAATTGTCTTTTGAACAAAAATTAGAGAATTAGAGATAACTAAAAAAATTTCAACAAACCATAATACAATACAGAAAACAGCTATTATTCCGGCGAGAAATCGATTTATTTGAAGATGAGAGATTTAGAGGTAAACACACTTGGAAAAAGTATAACAATACCTCCAACTAGCGTAGATGCCGAAAGAGCATTTTTGACAGCTGGTAATTTTTGCATATAATTAGATCCCAGATTTAATAACACTGCAATTAATGCATTATGTTTTTTAAGATCACATTTAAAAAATTTATAATAGTATCACAGACTGAATAGTGATATTTACACTTTTTTGTGATTTGAATAAATAAGATGTTCCTTTACTTTGTGATTTTAAAAAAACTTATAATTTAAAAATTACAAATTAATTTTTTGTGATATTTACACTCTCTAATAAAACTGACAAATAAAACAAAGAAACACCTGTATTTTTTTTTCTCTTTTCTCTAAAACTTCTATTACCGGTATTAAACTTTTGGTCCGATATTGCAATCCCTAAATGTAAACAATATACTTGCCTTGAATTTGATTTATGAAAAGTAAAATTCAAGCTTTTTTAAAAAAAAATTTAATATTATGTACATGTTTTTTTCCAGGCTGATATGAGTCCAGAAGGAACTAGGAAAATGACAGAAGCTAGAGTTAGTGTTCATTTCTATCATTTCCGTAATTGTAATACTTAAAAAATATAAATTTTGAATTAAAGTCCTACTACATGTCATGTAGGACAATAGGCAACAGCTTGGTCAAGCTGAGACGGTGGTCCAAGCACATACGACCATTGAACTGGTTCTCATTTTTCTAACATACCACAATATGTGCGAACTTAGAAGTTTCACCCAACAATAGGTTTAAAAAGATCATTTGAAATGGCTCTTATGATGCTATTAAAAAGTATTTACCATATTTACTCGAATCTAAGCCGCACCTCTAATTCTCAATATGTTTTTGTGAAAAAATTTTGTCATCGATTCTAAGCCGCATCCCCAATTCTCTACACGTTTTTGAGAAAAAAAAGTTTTTAAAAAAAATATGAAAAATGTTCATTATATCCGATACTTAAAAATTTTTATTAAAAAAAACAACTTTTAATGTGGAATAAAATAAGTTAGTAATTAATTTTACTACCAAAAAATTATAAAAATTTCTAAATACCATACATGAACCTATAAATTACTCTAACCGTTTATATCACGTTCCGAAAATGATTCGTTACACCCACTGCCACAGCTGACTTCGGAATTGGTGCGGACGTCACCATTTTCCCACACCATATCATCTTCCGTGCCATCCAATGCATTTTTATGCAACATTTCTTAAAGAATGTACTATAGAAGAAATCAAAATAATTATGAAAGACTGTTGAACATTTACAGCAGAACATCGTTTGTCCGAACTTTTATTATCCGGAGCGTCAAATATCCGAACCAAAGTCCGGATACGTCTTCGAACAGTGCAATGCTCAACAGTTGTTTCCTGTGAGGCCAAAAGTGACCGGAAAACCCAAGGTGAAGGATATTTGGAGAATTTCAGCTGTGTGATTTGGTAAACATCTGCGTGGAATATTAGGTCAGTTTGTTTCCAAGTGAGGGTGTGTATATGTGATCCTTTGTTGAGTTTTGTTGTTGTAGAAACCTGGATGGCATGCGATGCAGAAATGCTAAATAATGACGAGGTAGTGACTTCTGTGCTAGATGAATCCCATCCTGTCGACGATGAAACGGATGAAGACGAGGACAACAACAACAATGAAAGTAGCAAAGGTACATCAAATGCTGACGCGTTTCTGCGTTAGAAACAGCTATTAAAGTGATACGAACAACAATCAGAGTGCTGTCCTACTCAACTACTACTGTTCAAGAGAATCAGACCTTGCAGTGAAAAAACGAAGGTGTGCAATGGCACAGCGACAAATAAGTGATTATTTTCCACAGTCAAGGTAAAAATGTGACATTTTGCACCTATTTTGCTTTTTCTTCCAGCATGTTTCCGCATGTGATGATTTTTCAATATTTGTGTAGTGTCCAGTACCATATACTGCATGGATCGCCTTCGGTTTTCGGTTATCCGAAACGATGTGTCCGGTCCAAAATTGATTCGGATAAACGACGTTCTACTGTACAAGCAAAAAATATATTATTTTTTTTTACGCTAACGACGTATATTTCTTTCATCTATGTCAAATTTTTCAAGGGCTTACTCCAGGTTTCCGTTATCCTCCGCATATAAAACTACTTTCCTTTTCATAACTAGCGTCTGTGAGCTCGTCTTGATGATATTACCGATGTCTTTGATGTTTAGGTGATTAAAATAAAGCGTATACAAAAACAGTTGCTATATACGAGCAGACAACGATGTTTAGTATAGACTAAATACTGCAGATAGACTGCGGAATGGGATAAGTTATCGATGCAAGTGAACCAGAATTTACGGGGTTACAATTTTCCTTTTAAAAGGGGTGGAAACTCAATTTCCCCATCCAACACATTTTTTTACCTTCAATTCTAAGCCACACCCCATTTTGAATGGCATTAACACTGAAAAAATATAACGACTTAGATTCGAGTAAATACGGTTTTTTATTCTAAGAGAAATTTTTTTCAGTCTAAAAAATGTCAGGAGGATAGCTAGAATTAAATTTTGTAATCTTTACAACACCGTCCTTGAAATACAGATTAACAATTCTTGTACCACCTTTTTGTTATTAGTTCTCTTACAACTTTTAGATATTTTTTTAGCGCGTTTTTCACGTAGTGGAACGAAAGCGCTATTATGACGCAAATTTCGTCTTCGTTCCATATTTTGTCGTACCTTTTTCTCAGTCAAATGTGAACCAATTGACCTCGGGATTTCGGCATTTGGTCACATTTGTGCCCTAGATAAGCCGAATCATATTTAAAATGTCCCATAGTTTTCCCGAATTTTCCTACAAATTTTCTGAATTTCGCTAGTTTATAACAAAATTTTCTAAAATTTTACCTAGTAAATTTATTGTTTGCAAAAAGGTTTTTTAAAAAAAATCTACCTGCATTAAAATACAACATGTGAAAAACGAGCTAAAATTACTTGGCCATGCCAATGATTGATATCTTGTTCCTCTCCTAATACATTTTTTTTCTTATTTATTATTTATTTGCTTTTGTTTCCAGGGTTGCATGACAGCCATCGTAACAGAGTGCCACGTGAAGAAACAGATGGGATTTTTTTAACTTCCGTCGATGAAAACCTGCATAATATACAAAGGAAACATCGAAAACGAGGTTGGAAAAAAAATTAAAAGTTACGAAGAAAATATAATGCAGCCTTCGTTTGCGCTAATTTTTTCTGTAATATTTATGTAATTTCAA
>BMAO01031635.1:0-18487 GCA_019973975.1 Trichonephila clavata
TAATTCCTACTACTATATATAATTCCTCTTTAAAAGAGCTCAAAACAGAATATTATTCTAAGATGCTATGTATACACATATATGTTCTTTCTTCAGTTGCTAATATGGGAAGATTTGGGCATTGGACACACCGATCAGGCTATATATAGTTGGTCATGGGAAAATCATTGCTTTTCCAAATGCCCCTGCGACCTGAAATGTTAGCTTTGTTAATAGCAACAGTAAAACTGGAAATTGAACTCGTTTTGAATTGAAACGGTAGGTCAGTGGGGATACTTGGAATTCGAGGTATGATAACACTATCCCCTTTCATGACATATGTTCAAATATTGGCACCAAGTATATTCTGCATCAGTTTTGTGATCCAAAGCCTCGTTCCTTTACATAGTCGTGTAGCATCGAGATTCTGCATAACTTGTACATTTAGTTTTAATTGAAGTTTATGTGAGGGTACAACCGAAAGTTCAGTGAATTTAAGAACTCCGTGGGATATTCGTTTTCAGACTGAATTTTTCAACTTTTCCCCATAAGCTTGAATTCACCAGCCAATATATAATAAAGCTACCATTCTTCATATAATATCTGTACTATCTCGTAAATCCTGAAGAGTCCGATTTAACGCTTCTATAGCTTTCTTATGAGACATCGAACTTTCATCCCACACTAAAAGCTTACATTGTGGAAGCATCCAGCCTTGAGAGCTATTTTTTCTGAAATTTCAGATGAGTGAATCTTCAAATGCAAGATTAACGATAATTTTAAAACGGAATGTGCTGTGCGACCTTGGTCAGTAAAATCGGCTGTACCAGAAGAAGCCATAGCAACTGCTATCTTCTGGGTTTTTCTGATGGTCATTAGAATAATTTTAGCAAAAATGTTTTTCCTGTTCCTCCAGGGGCTTCGAAAAAAAGAGTGCACCACTGATGGATTCTACTTTGCGTAACACTTGTTGAAAAACGTGACTTTGTTCTGGAGTTAATTGAGGGGTAAATTCTGTTACTTGATGCTGCAATGCTATAAATCGTAGTTTAATTCTCATGTAATTTCATTATCGAAGCCATTTCCGTCGACACGTCTAGGGCTAATCATTCCAAATATGTAGCTTCTTCCTAACCATTCTGAAAACCTTTATTGCGTTTCGTTGCAGATTGTTCATTGAAAGGCATATTTGGTTGTTTTCGTCGCAAAATATCTCCGCCATGTAGTCTTTGTACTTATTCCAAAAGGTTTGAGGATTAGAAGGACCGAAGATGAAATAAGTATTGCGTAAAGCTCTCTAATTTTATTGGCGAGTGACATTGTATGGATGCCTCCATAGCATATCTTCAAAGTAATACTCCATGTAAAATATCTAGGTTCAGTATAAGTGAAAAATTTTGTGCAAAATATGAATATTGTATAATTAGGTTAAAAAAGTTCAAACTAATCAAAACTACTTAAGTAATCAAAACTTTTTATGAAACTGTCAGTTAATATTACCATAGAATTTTCAATATCACGCGCACGCAATTCGCTAAAACTTTATTTCGTTTCCCTCTTTAAAAAGTGGGAGAAAATTTGCATTAAAATATCTGGGATTTAAATTCTTAGCCAACTTGGAGATATTTCTCAAAGTTTGAGTTTGACATTTAACAACGTAACGTAAATAATAACCATAAAAAACCCTTTAAAAAATTGCTTTTTGTGAAGATGCTAAATAACAATATGTTTCAGTTATTTGTTACAAATGTGAGAAAATATTTATTAAAATTTCCATTATTGAGCAAATGCATAATTTTGCGCCAACTTGGCGGAGAGTAAGCAACGTCAACGTTTTACCCGCATAGTTCCCGTTCCCGTAGGAATATGGGAATAAAATATATCCTATGTTACTCGCTGATAATGTAGCTTTCCATTGGTGAAAGAATTTTTAAAATCGGACCAGAAGTTCCCGAGATTAGCCGGAACAAACAGACAGACAGAGACAAAAATTTTAAAAATTGTTTTTTTTAATATAAGTACCGTATATGCCTTTAAATGCATTTAGTAAAAAGCTGCTAATTTGAAATTACAAACAGACACTTGAATTTTATTTATTTGTTTAGATTTACATGGGAAAAATTTGCAATACTACGAATTAGTTTAAATGTTCAAAAAGAAAGCCGATTAATATTGATTTTTTTTGTTTGAGAATATAGAAATTTTGTATATTTATCTAAATTTTATTTTGTTCTACTATACTTTCTAAATACTTTCTCTCTTTTCTGATATGTTCTTTAATCTTTTGATTTTTCATTTATTTTTCTATTAATTTTAAAGTCGTCATCTTGTGAAACTGTTATGTGGGATGCAATTTTTTTTAACGAAGATTACATTGTGTTCATCAAGGATGAAAATTTTAAATTTATTTGAGTTACCATCGCATTTAATTCTGCGTAAAACGTTGTACAATTTGTTCTAATATCTTTTCAAATATATTGTTTTTTGTTCCAATTTTAATTTTAATTCTTGAAACTTTTTTTCTAGAGTTTCTATCTTCTCAGTTTGTTTATTAAAAGTTATGGCCGAGAATGAGGTTTTTTTTCTTTATAGAACTTTTCGACTGCTTCTTCTCGAGATTTGTTGTTTATTTTAATTTTAAGATTTCAACTTCCTCTTGATATTTTTTACAACTTTTATCGTTAGCTTCATGGTTTTCTTCACAACAGCTACATTTTTGTGTATTTATTTCTTTACACTCGTTTTCAGAGTGGTTTATTCAGCATACACGGCATTTAATTGGGCTTCTAGAATATTTATTTATGTGACCAAATTTCCAACATTTAGTACATTGTTTAGTTTTTTCGAAAAAAAGGCTAGTTCTAAGCATTTCAAAACATATTGATACTCTTTCGGGGATCGTGCATCCTATTTGGGTTATTTTAATTGCTTTGATAGGTTTGAATCCAGATTCTGTTTTTTTTAGTGAGCCGTTGAATATCCAAAATTGCGTAATTGTTTTTTTATAGTTCGATTTTATGTCATCTATTGTGTATTCCTTGTCAATTCCCTGCAAAATGTAACTAGTACTTAGGCCAATAAAGGATAATCTAGAACTTATTTTAAACCCATTAATTCCTCTTTAATTTTTAATGTCTTAGGCAGTCACGCAGCTATTTGTTTTGATTATGATTTCTGAATTTCTTGTTTTGCTTACACTCTGAATAGTTTTCTTAATTGTGAAAGCTTTCATTATTATTTCTTTTAATTTAAGCGGATTACCACTCTGAAAGTTATTCTCCGATTTTAAGAAAACTGTAATATTCGGGCTCGTATTTAAATCCAACCTTTCCTCAAATCTGGCCAACAATTCCATATCAGTTAAATTACATCTATATTTTTATGGTAAGCCAGTACTTGTTGTCTCCACCTCCATTTTATTTTCTGGGTGAGAAAAAATCACCCATTTTTTCTAACCTACTCCAACACTCTATTTTGAATTAATACACTAACTTGTGTAAGTTCTTAAATTAAGAAAAATTTTCCAAAGTAGATGAAAAGTTATACTAAATAACTTTCAAAAAAAGAAAAAAAACTTAATGAGAAACGATCTCACCAATTCAGATCCACTTGAAATCACTCAACCAACAGTTTTCTCAAATCCAATCGTTTCAAGCTTAGAGTTAGTTTTCTCTCTCTCTCTCCTTTGATTATGGTTAAAGTTACCTGTTTTGATGGCTGCGAAATTTTTCAGTTTATTGCACAGCTTTCTATGCAACTATACAATTATCTTCATTATTCATGATAAAGGCGAGATCATTTTTTTTATTGTCGTGATATTTGAGAATAAAATGCAACAAACAAGGTCTTCGTTAAATCTTCGAGGAAAAAAGTCCTCACATTTGAGTGGTGTGGAGTGAGTGAGTGGAATATTAACGTCGCACTGTCTTAGCAACACGACGGCTTTTGGCGACGGTCCGCGTCATTTTGAACCATGGTCAAGTGACGCGGACGACACCTGAGCTGGCACCCTCTCTCCTAACTACCACATCACACCAACGGAGGATGTTTGAGCTCTCGACAGATTTAACGTGCATCGCTCCCCTACACGGCGGATCTTTAGTGGTACTGGGATCGAACTCATGACACGCTAGCCATGATCCGATGCCTAGAACACTTGGCTACCGCGGCCTTGAGGGTTTGTAAAAGTTTCAGAGTATGTCGTGTTAGTTTCCCCCGTGGTACTTAAGAGTTCGATGTTAATCTCAGAATTTATTATTACGCAATAATATCTTTATTTCAAGATTTGAAACTTAGATCAAATTTTATTAACTTTCACTATGTAAACATGCAAAAAATAAACTATTTTGTGTTTAACTCAACGGTGCAACAGCCCTTTAAGGCGTAGGTCTCTTGTACTCATCTCAGTTTTCGTGACCTTGAGCCCTGAGATTCATCTGGTCAATTTGACATGGAATTCCCAGCGTTTATTTCCTAAGAACAAGCTTGGTGCTCATTTATCGACCCTCTGATGGGTAGAAAGATTTTGTCGATCTTTCCCAATCCCGAAATTTGAGCCCCCGGACATGTGCCGTGGAAGCGCGATACGTCGCCATTCTACCACTGGGCTTCATTTTTGTATTCTGTCTGAGTAATTAATATAAATTTGATCATCAAAGTGTGTGCGTGATAATCATGATTCTGAATAGATGGTAGATTATAGTCCTCTTTTTTTCTTACGTTGTTTTTAATTATATTAACAATTTTAGTTACATTTTAATACATTATTTTTTTTTTACTTCAATGTTTATTTTAAGAAATTTTAAGAATAGGGAGTCCCAAGAAAATGAACTTATTCCGATTTTTCTTTTGATTCTAAGAATACACTTAGATCACGCAATTTGACATTATAAAGATAATGTAATTGAAATTAAACACAAAGGAAATAAATTTTTTTTAAACAGTCTTTTAATATAATTACTGATAATGAAAGTAATAGTTAAGCTGTTAAAATTATTTTTGGAAAAAAGGCAGTTTATTTTACTGAATTCAACTTCTCTATACATTTAAATATAAATTTTAAACATCCTTTTTCATTTTTGAAAAAAAATATATTTACAAAAAGTTCCTCAGGATATATTTTTTTATTTTTGAACGTGTTTTCCTTTCTTTCTGTCTTTTTCCTGAAAAACTCATCTTGAAGGAATTGGTGGAATTGTTTTTTCTCCTATTCTTTACAAAAATAATGAAATGTACCCATTTTGATTCGTTTTTAGAACTGGATATTGATACATGGTGTCATGTTATTCATTATTATTCTTTATTACGCAATATTTAAGCAAATCAAAACTGACTCTCTTTTCTTAAAAAAATTAATAATTCATAAATTCCACTCTGTAAATCAGCTACACATATGCAGTTGCTATAATACAACTGCATAATACTCAGTGTTATTTTTTTTTATAAATAAAATTCTTTTTTGGTGTTCTGTATTAATTGTGTTTCTTTCACTAATTTTAGTGGCCTAGTGGTTAAGGTATTGAATCATGGCTGGCATGTCATGAGTTCGAGCCTAGTACCACTAAAAACCCACTATGTAGGGGAGCGATGCACGTAAAATATGTCGAGAGTTCAAACGTCCTCCCGGCGGGGTGGTGATGTAGTTAGGAGAGGGGTGCTAGCTAAGGTGTCATTCTCGTCACTTGAACATGGCTCTAAATTACGAGATAAGTCGCCAAAAGCCCTCGTGTATCTGAATAGTTGTGACATTAAGTTTCCCTCATTCATTCATTCCGCTTATTTTAAAGAATATTCTTTGTATGCGTTGTTTTACTGGAGAACTTCTTCCTGTAATCGAACCATGACTCCTAAAAAATAGAGCTGCTATGTAAAGTTGTATGGGCTTTCAATTAGTTCATGGAGGAAAATAGCAACTAAACAATTTGATGTTAGTTTAAATTATATGTATAAAATTTATATTTGAATTGTTCTTGTACCTAGAAAATAATTTAAGAGCCTTGTGCTTTTTTCGAGTAGAAGGAAGTGTGTCGAGTATTTGTATAAATAGATGAGAACCATTAGTAAAAAGTATAAGAATAAATTAAGACTGATTCTCTCCTGATTGGCTTTTTAAAAACTGTTAGTGTTGAAAGTGATAATAAAATCTCGTTGACTTTCAGAGATGCCTCTTCATTTGGTAAATCTTCATGGCAATGTGAGTAGACGTTCGCTATGGGGTCCTATAGGCATTTTTAGAAACCTACGTAAACTGATAAACCAAATTAAACATTGCTTTTTATACTGGTTTTGTGAATTTTATAATGGTTTTTTAATTTTAACATTGCAATAATGCACCATTTAACACATTACATTTTACATTCTGCTGATAAGGTGTGCCTGAAAATCTTTCTCGTGATACTTATTTGGTGAGATAATCACCGATTTATATTTAAAAAAAGAGAATAAATGTTTCCTGCTTACAACTCTTTGCTTAAATCAGTGCTTATCAAACTTTTAATGCTTGTAACCCAAAATTCAAGCATACATTTCATTGTACCCCCTCTCTACAATAACAATGTATTGAATTCCATAATACTATACTTTTACGCTAAAGCTATACATTACCACATTCACCCTTTAAGTCCCGACAGCGTATTTAAGCATATCGCTTCAGTCAAAGCATTAATTGACCCGGACGTATATATACGTCATTACGAAATACGATAGTTTCTCTCTGTGCACTGCCATCCATAAAATTAACCCGAAGGTTTTGGAATGCATTAAAGCAGACCTGACTTATTTCAGAAGATTTCTTTTTCTTCTTCCTCAAATACATCACCCACTCGCGCCTACGTGAAAAACGATGGCATTAGAAAGCGAATCGGGTAGCTTTTATAAGCAGTTTTGGGACTAATTATAACGCCTGCGCGAATTATCAAGACGAATGTTAACTTTTGTATATAATTTTATGTACGATAAACCCGTGGAGTCACTGGCAATTATTATACTTGTCATAACTTACTATATTTAAACTAATTACGAAAAATACATTGAGCAGTACTGATACATTCATAAGTGTATTATACCAGTGTGTATGCGTATTTAACTTTTTACTATATCAGAATGTATTTTGTTTCTTTTCATTCAGTTAATTAATATTTAAAAAAAAATTTTTTTTGTTTTTAATTTTTTAATATGCTCGCACCTCCTCCTTGAGTTATCATGTTCCCTCATGGGGGCACACCCAACAGTTTGAGTCACGCTGACTTAAATCCTTTGTACAATACCTGGACACAGAGTGGCATCAATGTTGTTGAGAATCCTTCTGAATACAGTATCATTCAGTAAATATTCATATTGTGTAATTTTCTCAAGATAAAAATACGAGCATACTAGTCTGACTCCATTTATTTACACTTACGTCCATAAATTAAGGATAATGAAGTTCAGGCAAGGAAAGAGACAGAAGCAAAACAAATTTGACTTACTTGTAAAGTCTATTAATTAAACAAAAGGTAAAGAGCAAAAAAGATGCTATATGTTTGACATAATCAATAAAAATTGCGATTTTTACTCCCTGGAGCAAATTTCAAAAAAGAACCTATTTACAAAAAACAGTATAACATGGTTAGTATGATGGTTAATACGGAGTATGTCTCCCGGACGATGCAATACAGGCTTTACAACGCCTACGCATGCTGAGTATCAGATTATCAATCTGATCTTGAGGAATATTACACCACTCATCAAGCAATGCCCTCCGAAGTTCCGGTAGACAGGTGGGAGGGGGTAGACGGGCTGCAATTCGTCGGCCAAATATATCCCACACATTCTCTATTGGATTCTAAGTCCGGTGAGTATGCTGGCCAATCCATACGGGTGATATCCTCCGATTGAAGGCATTCGTCTACAGTGTTTGCACTGTGAGGACGGGCGTTGTCACCCATAAACAGAAATTCAGCACCCATGGCACCCCGAAACAAACGTACATGTTGTTCCAGAATGAAATCCCGATAGATGTGGCTGTCATCGTTACACTCTGAAAATGCAGGTCAGTTCTGGAACCAAGAATAGTTCCTCCCCAAACGAGCCATCTTGCACCACCGTAACGGTGTCGTTTAATGGTGTTCTCTTGGTGATAACGGGTAACTGGCTCTCTCCATATGAAAGTCCGGCGAGAATCAGACTGCAAACTAAACTTGGACTCGTCAGAAAACATCACACAAGACCACTGTTGCGGTGTCCACTGTGCATGCTCTATACTCCAGGTTAATCGCAGGCGTCAGTGAGTTGCGGTAAGGGGAACACATCTGACAGGCCTACGAGTATATAGACCATGCATGTCAAACACGTGGCCCGCGGGCCACATGTGGCCCTCCGGTACATAGGTTGCGGCCCACGGAGGCATTTTACAAAATCAATCTTTAAGGGGTTTTTTTTATTTTGAAATTCTTTTCAGTAAACTTTAAAAAAATTTACAACATATTAACCTGTTATATATTCTTGTTTTTTTTTTAAGTCCTATTTTTAGTTATGAAAATAGCCTTTAAATGTAAATTACTTTTAATATTTCTTGAATTTTTTTTCATTTTATTTTACTATAATAAATTCTTTTTTATTAAATTCAGAAGAAGTTGAAATATTTTTAAAATGTAAAAACCCTATGATGGCTAAGACAAAAAGGAGTGTTTTCTCAACAGTTTGTGAATGAAAGTGGATTTTGGTTTTTATTCATATTAAACTTAAAAGTTATTTAATAAAAACATAATCAAACTTCAAGAACGGAGTAAGAAAAGATGAACATCGTAATTTTCAAGAAAAATGGGAACTGAAAACATTTTTTTGCCCAAAGCAAGAATAAAAAATATTGTGCTTGACATATAAAAACTGTAATTCAGTTGCTAAAAAATATAAATTTGAAAGGCACTATGACGCAAGTCCAAAAACAAACTATGACAAATATGTTACAAAACTTTGTGAAGACGAGTTGTCGGAATTGAAATCAACTCTTAAAAAAATGAAAAAAAAAATGTATTCACTACATTTGCTGAGTGAAAATGAATATTAATGTCGCACTGTTCAGCTAGCTACTCGAGGGCGTTTGGCGACGGACCATGGTCAAATGATGACGTAGACAGCAGAGCTGATTACCCCCTCTCATAACTTCCACTCCATACTAATGGGTGGACGACTTAGCCTCGACATATTTTACGTGCATCGGCTTCATTGGTACAAGGCTCAAACTCATGATTTGAATTCGTTACCTTAATCGTTAAACTACTGCATCCACATAAATTTGTTGAGGACAATACAATTGCAATAAAAATTCGTTATATATTATCACTTTAAATCTTAAGCACAGATCGAAACCATTTACTAAAGAAGAATTTACTACTGAATGCTTAATTAAAGAGGAGGAATTTTCGTATTTACTCGAATCTAAGCCGCACTTTTTTCCAATGGTAATGCTACTGAAAATCAGGCGCGTCTTAAAATCAAAAGGAAGGAAATTTGTTGGATGGGGTATTTAGAGCAATTTTGGGGCATGTATGTAATTAAAAGTTTATAATACTTATAAAATTAATAATTATTCCTTTCTTTTTAATTCTCATTTAAAATAAATTACGAAATTAAATTAATTTATTTTCATTAAATAAATAAATTTCTTTTCATTAAAATAAATTTAATTTCGTAACATTTGATATCGATAAACTCACTTACTCTATTTTTTCATTTTTCACAATTTTTTTCTTGAGAATTTGGGGGTGCAGCTTAGAATTGATGGTGGCTTAGATTCGAAAAAATAAATGGTATTATGTCCAGCACAAATAAAAAAATTAAAAGTGTAAGTCAAAATTCCGTAACCAGTAGAGGTGATGAAATAGTCAAGAATTATTGTGGATAAATGTAGTCGAGTCGAGTCATGTATTATGCATAATACATATTTTTGATACATTTAAAGAAGCTTTGAGACAAAAAATGTTCCTTGGGGAAATTATTGGTTATTTTTGCAACTGATAGCGCACCTACCATGACCAGTATTACTAAAGGAGCAGCGAGATTAAAAGAAACAAGCAAACAGCATGACTAATAATAATTTTAAACCTTTTCATTGTATTATTTTATAGCAAGTACTGCTCTTGGGTATGGACTATAATATATTGGGCATGTTTTAAAGTAGTCAGTAAAATCGTAAACACTATATTCGAGCATGTAGACTTTAGCATTTTCGATTTGCTTCATTTCTGGAAGATATAGAAAGTGAATTTATCAGTCAACCATATTATATGAAAGTTCAATGAATTTCGAGTCACAAAGTGTTAAAACAATTTTATTTTTATTTTATGGATGGAATCATGATTTTCTTGGAAACAAAGAAAAAATTAGGAATTTGCTGAATTGAAAGATGATAAAAGATTAAAGAAGAAAAAGATTCTGAATTACAAGATGACGTATTATCAACTCAGAAAACCCGTGGTTTTCTCAGTTGATCTTAGAGAAGTCAACTTAACTTAAGCCTCAAGGCAAAAATCATTTTTGTTACAATGCTATTTGATGTTAACGCTATCAAACAAAACTTATTACGGACAAATTATTACAAACAGAAAGAGAAAACATCTCACTTTGAAAGCTTTCAAAATCTACTGATTAAACCACTACTTTGCAGAATATTCTCACCAAATTAAATTGTTAAGAGATGGGATTCGATCGAATATTTTCTAAATTTTAAAAATTTTGAATTGCAGTTTCTTTTTTTAACTTTACCTCTATCTGTTGATATTGAAATTGTTGATGAAAACTTACAAATAGAATTAATTGAAATATATTATAATTCTTTGCTGAAGCAAAAATGTTCGGAAGTTAAAACTAGATGTTTATACATATTTATCCGTTGATCGGTTTCATAAAATGTTATCATTTGTTACGAGCATAGTGAAAGACTATGTTTAAAAGCATTTATTTATGCGAAAAAACTTTTTTTCTTTAATGAAAAATAACAAAAACTCACAAATGGCAACATTAAATGATCAAAATTTATCATAATTTCTTAAAAATTACATCAGCTCAATATGTGCAACCAAGTTTTGATGAACTGCGTTGTGAGAAGACAAACGATGTCAAATATCTTCTAAAAGAAATATTAAATTGTGTTTCGTATTATAACTTTTGTTATTTTTATAATAAATATATAACATGTATGGTTTAAAAAAATAGAAGGAAAGATTAAACAATTATGCATGTATAATATATAATGCATTTAGTTTTATAAATAAGAATACAAACATTCTAAAAATCCTGTTTTATTAATTTTTTGAACAGTAAAAAAAACATGCGGCCCTCAACTTAATATAAAATAGATCATGTGGCCCGTGATATCAAATGAGTTTGACATGCCTGATATAGACGAATGTGCCCTAAGCGTCTGTACACGGTCTGCCTTGAAACTGTCGTACCTGTAGCTGAAGAGAGCTGACGAAATAGGTCTGATGCTGTGCTCCGTCTGTTTCTTTTGGCAGTAACTGCCAAATACCGGTCCTCATTCGGTGTTGTAACTCGGGGGTGACCTGTGCTCTAACATCTACTCACATTACCATCATCTTGGAATCGTTGCCAAAGCCTGGAGATGACACTCTGGGCTATTCCAAGTTCTTCGGATACTTCCAGCTGGGTACGTCCACATTCCAGTCGTCCGATAATTCTACCACGTAAAAAATTATCCAAATGCTTCCTTTGAGCCATAACTATGCAGTTATTGCACTGAAAGTCTTTTAAAGCGGTTGTGAACAATTTTACTTCTTTGCCACCCTTCCTTATATACACTCTCGTCATTGTGACGTACTATCCGTGCCATCTGGTGGTTTCCAGTAATTTGCATATTATTCTTCAAGATGTGTGTGATAATTCTACAGGTGAAATTTTTATTTTAGAGTTCAATTTCTGTGTGATTCTGAATTATCCTTAATTTATGGACATGAGTGTATATTCAGTACCGCCAAATCAATACCATACATAACTTTTTTATTCAAGTAAATAAAAAAAATTCGAAAACAAAAATAAGTAACAAACACTTACTTTCAATTTCATAAATATTAAAAGCATAGAGAATTAAACAATGCTTCAGAAAATGTGAACGATCATTTAAGGGGCTGATCAATAATTGCAGAGGTTTCTGTTCGTAAATGAAGAGAAACGTTGAAATATTTCTCAATAAAAAGACCAGCGACAAACGTTATCGATATTTAAACATGAGGACATACTAATTAAAACTCAAAGGATTATGCCCAATTAAAATCGGAGAATTGTATGCAGATTATTCTTGCCCTCAAATTTATAGTAGTGAGAATTTTCTGTAATGGGCGAAAAGCACCATCTTTGAAGGATTACTTTTGAAGTATATACCTCGCAGAGTCACTTGATTTTTTAAAAAAAGGCGGAAATATTCTTGCAAGTATTTAAAAGGGTAAAATAAATTACTTAAAGGAATTTCAGTTTCTTCAACTTATGAAGGATAATAATAATTTTATAGTTATTCTTTTTTGCCAATTTTTTTGTTATAATTTATATTGATGTCCAAAAGCAACACGATTTTATTTTTTTGCAATAACTCCTCAAGGAATCATCTGAGAGACATGAAATTCAGAAATGAGGGGAGACTTCATTTTGTACTTAAACGATGACGAAAGCAGAGTGGAGCAAAAACGAGTAGAATGCATATACGATAGAATCAAACAAAAAAGCTTTATTAAATTTGTAATATGTTCTATTCCAAATTTTTACTAATCCTCTTGGGTAAAATACACTTTTTAAATGTAATTTTAGTTGAAAACAACTTTTCGTAGAGATGACTTGGTTTTATGCAAATGCGGACTTCTCTTTATGTGCTAGTCGTAGAATAGGCGGGATGATGGTTGAAAATTGAGAATAGGAAGAAAGCATAGAATTAGCGACCAGAGGACGTAATTAGTATTGTTAGTTCAAGAGGAAGGACAAGCAAGTGTTGATGCAAGAGCGCTACGAAGATTAGATAAGTGCTCTTATTTCCATTATAATTAGATTAATAAGTTTAATTGCTCGTCGTTAATAAGTTATTAACCTTTTAAACGCTACACTATGATTAAAAGGTAACATAAACTAAATTTTGATAAAAATCAAATTAAAATTGAAACATAAAATCTCTAAAAGAAAAAAAAAATTGAAACAAAAAATATTTTTAAAGATTTTTTAGCATGTACCAAAAATGAAACATTGGCGGGTACCATTTAGTTTTTTAAAATGTTTTTTCAGAGCACGACCAATGGCATTTTAATTCAAAATCAGTTTTATATGCATTTAGGAAGTAGTATCTTATCCAGAGGTGTCATTTAACATTTCCCAACGGGGTTTCATTATCCACCCCTTCCTTGTTGAAGGGGGGGGGGAGAGGCATGATACCCGACAAGCAATTGAAATGTGCCATAAAAATCTAAAAATTAAAATGGGGGAAAAGAATTAAAAATTTGAGTGCGAATGAGAAAAATGTATCATTTTTTTCCTTCCAGAGTGCTTTTAAATGTACCCCGATGAGTGTCTCCTGTTGGCGCCACCTCTGAAGTAAATTTTTAAATATAATTTCAAAATAAAACAGATTATGTTGAAAATTTTATTTATAAACAAAGGAATTTATAAATTTCCGAAAATTACAATCACTTATTAGAAATACCCTCAATAAAGAAAAACATCAGTAGGACAAAAAAATAAACAAATAACCTTCATATCAAAATTATCAAAGCTAATAGTATACTAAAGCAAAAAAAAAAAAAAAAAACTAGAAAAATACAGATTTATTAAAATTTTTTAAAATGAGAAATATAGACAAAGTATATTATTGCTTTTTCTTATATGTGTTCTTTCATGTCCTAAACTATTTTTATTGTCCATGTATAGCTAGGAAAGCATTTCTCAAGCAATCTGTTTTCGCACTCGAGGCCTTTTTTTTGTTGTGTTTTTCTGACATACAGCACAACGTCCTTGTGTTGATGGAAGAAGATAATGAGCATCTTTCTCAAAGATTTAGAGCTATGAATATAGTACATCAGATAATCTGAATTTCTCATTGGTATTTCACAGTAATATCAAATAAAATTTTGAAATCACCCAACATAGATCCTTTGCGAATCTAATGTTATTGCCCCAACTTTTAGAAATTTCAACGATTTAGTGTAAAAATTCACAGCCAAGTGCAAAAAAAAAATTTGTTCTAGTGTAAAAACAGTCATATAATAATTTTCCTTTTTGAATGCATATTGCAGTGTTTGGCAATGTCTTATGAATTTTTTGTAAATGGTTGACAAAAAAAAATGTAACTACCAAAAAATAAAAATTATCTATTTATTTAATTTCAAATCACTGGATAAAGATAAAAAACTTGGAAGTTCTATTGATACGCTACTTGTTTGTGGAGATATTTTGAAATCATGCTAATCAAATCAATGATGTGCAATTACCCTTAACACTGCTTTTGCCAGCCCAATGTGATGACCTTAGTTCGATTTTCTGCAATGCAATTTTTTGTACTGAAGCCAATTGACTGCACTTAAAAAGGTAAAAACAAAAAAAGTATGAAATTCAGAAACAGCTCTGAATGTGCCTTGTATCCAAATAAATAAATACAGCTCAATTCCGACGCAATGGGAAACAGAATATTTCATACCAATTGAACAAATCACTCCAAATAGGTCAATTTCACTATATAGTTTGAACTCAAAAGAAAATTAATTGACAGAACATAATTCTCACCAATTGCACTGAGAAATAAGAAAAACAAAAAGCTAAATGAAGAACAATGAAAAAATAAACTATACTTACACAAAATGAACACTATCGTAAAAGACACAGCTCAATAGCAGTGCAATGCATCACGAAATAATTAAGGTGACTGCCTATATTAAAAATGACAGACACCTGGAAGTATCATTAAAGACGCAGTAACATAACACTACCAAATCAAATTTGTGCATCGTTTGCAATCATATATTGACCGTGTCTGCTCTCCAACAGAGTTATGGGTAAAATATAAATCACTCATGGTCAAAGATATTTTGCATTGAATACGCAAGGAAAATTGAACAATTCATAAATCTTCGACAAAGCGTTGATAATAATTGAAGATATTTACAATTTCCAATCGTTATCAACAAAGTTCAGGGCATATCTTTAAAACTGAGTGGCTTAGATCCAGACATGGATTTCTTCTCACATGGACAATTATCTACAATAGGCAGACCAAACAATCATTTCTGTATCTGCAGAGACAACGAAGCAACATAAAACATTGACTACCCATAAGCATTGTAAAATTTACCCTTTGCCCTCCCGGACTCCAGAGCAGAACCATTTAATCAAATTTGGGTATATTTTATTTGTATGTGATAGTTTTGTTTTATCCAAATTAATACATTAATTTTTTATCTTTCTGTTTAAGACTGCCCCTCATTTATATGTTTTTGACTATTTTATGAATTACATGAACTTAATTATGTATTTTTAAAATTAGTTGTTACTTACATATTATCGCAGCCTATAGGCGACATTATATAAAACGAAGCACCTAGTTGCCAATTCAGCACATACAACACGTAGGAAATAGAAGTTGTCAACATGGCGAGTTAATAATAGAATGGTCGATTGTTGCGATAATGTGCAAGTACCATTATTTCTTAAATATATTATATAATAATTCACATTATTCTTCATTTTATAAATCTTCCTGATTTGCCTGTTTTTTTTTTTTGAAAATTCTTATTTGGATACTTTCTTTGGTACTCATGTATTATCCAAACCTATTGGCGACATTATATGACACGAAGCACCTGGTTGCCTATTAAAAACATACGACACATAGGAAATCCAACTTGGCGAGTTGTAATAGAGTTGGTGATTGCTGCAGTACCCTATCTTTTATTTGTTTGAATTGTTGTGTATTGTTATTTACTTTTGCAACCCTTGTAGCATACTTTGTAGTGCATCAGTCTTTTAAAACTGAATGAGCGACAGAAACATGTGATACAGCTACTTATAGAACAAATTGAATCTTAAAAAATATCAAAAATAAAATACAGGCTCACTGATTTGATTAAATCAATATAAACAGTTTCATACAAACACAAAATATATATCAGAAAATCTTTATTTCGTATTTCCGAGAGGCATCAAATAAAATTTTAAACATTATCAAACACAGATAAAAAAAAACGTATTTAAGAAGAATCTCATCGATTAATTTAGCCAAATTAAGATATCACGAAGTGCAAAAAACTATGTTGTCGAGGCCCTTTTTCATTTGCGGTGCATGATCGGCTAAAAAAAAAGAAAGAAAAAAACACTAAAATACTAAAACATTTTTAAAAACCAAACGAAAATTATACAATTCGTTTTAAAAAATTTCTGGAGAGAAAGATAAAATAGGTGCTTCTGATATTCATAATATTAATGTCATCCTATCTAAAGCAGGTAACGAAAACAGAAATACAATACTAACGTTAATTGCTATAAGAACTGAACCACCCTTACCAGTGTGAAGTTTTGATTTGTAAAAATAATTATAGTAAATACTATTCCTAAAGAAATAAATAAATTCTGCGTGATATTAATGAAAACTAAGTTGTAATTTGTAAGCGAGATCCGTGTTGCCAAATCTACAAAGCAAAATTTTAGTTTTTAAAAAAAAATATAATTAAAGAAATGATTTATTTGAAAATAATCCGAATTAAGTATCAAAGAACAAAAAAAAAATGGATAAATATTTCAATCGCTAATCATAATTATAAAAAAAAAATCAATAATCCGAAAAAACTAGGCGTAAAGTATAAATTTCCGTAAAGTATAAATGACATCATATGACGTCATAACACCGAAAAACCACTTAAAAATTAAAGCGATATGGTACCATCTTCAGAATTTTCTTATTTTTAATATTTGATATTTGGTTTTAATTCTATTTTATAAAAATGAATATATTTAATAATAATTCCATACCAAATTTTTTTAATTTGTTGCAAAATGCTAGTAAAATTTAAATTTTTTTAGCTTTTTTAAGTATTTTTTAAATCCCTAAGGCTTTTTTTAAATATCTCTCTTTTCTTTCAAATTTTTTTCCAAGTACTTATAATATACTGCATAAAACTGTGCATGGTTTTTTTCTACTGCTGCTCTTTAATTTTATATTAATTTTTTTATTGTTAAACTTTCAAAAATTCCCCAAAAACAATTAATTTTGATTATGAAATTTTTTAGAAAAAGTACTAAAGATGTTAGACCTCCTTCCATCCATACACAGTATTACAAACATACATTTCAGAACATGTATAAAAAATTTCAAACCCATACTTCAATTATTAAAAAAAGCCTTAGGGTTTTGAATAACAGTATATGTACAAAAATCAGACATGGAGAAATATAAGTTTGAAGTTCTCAGTCCATGAACAGCATGAATATAATATTCATCGAATAGTCTGAAATTTTATGAAATGTTAATTAGCTTATTTAAAACTACTTACCATAAAAATTGCACAAATGTAGAACAATTAAACAGTATACTGCCGTAATGATTATATACAAAAAAACGAATGAAATATCAATATTTCATAAAACTTTTTATCTTAATAATTATAAAAAATAAATACTCACACTTCAGAGCTAATTCCATGCTCAGAGCTAATGCACAACAAGTACAAAAGATGTTTATGCCTTTATTTTTTATTTCCATGATTTTAAAAGCTTTCGCTTGTTAAATATTGTACACGAATGAATGCGAAATCAAAAAACAATTTATAGGTAAAATACATCAAAATCTAAGAACTGTATGCGTGCATTTGTTTAAATAAATATCTTAAAATATTTTAATAATAAAAGTGTTGAATCTCGCACACGTGGGTTGTATATCACCAAAAACAAATATATAAAAATGGGAGAGTTTTTCTATTCTTGCGAATTAGATTTTTAATTATCTTGAGTTATCAAAATGAGATTTAGTATTAGTGCTTTGGGAGAATCCGTTTTGAAGTTTCAATTTCATTCATAATAATATCATAAAAAGCATGTACAACTTTTAAATCTTAACCAAATCCATTTGATCTTCAGTAAATAATTCACAAACTAGAATTTTTGCATGAATTGCACAATTCTTTCTTAAAATGATTTATTACTGCATATATAATGTCAATCTCAATGATGCGCATTAGAAAAATAATTAATTCATTTTTTATCGGACTCTTTTCTGGCAGATAATCTGAAATGTAGGCATGGTATTGGCTGTTTAGCATCAAACATTGCTCCATTACTTAATGAAAAAATACAGGTAAAGCTTTGAAATTTTGCAGGCATATTTATAAAGATTCGAGGTATCAAATAAGCCAATAAAAATTTCGACAGGTTGATGATTTTTAGGGTACCATATCACCTTAAATTTAAAAAAATTCAGAGTGAATTACAAAATAATAAGTACATAAGAACCCGTCCGGATTCAAGTGCAACGTTAAGTCAAATTTCAAAG
>BMAO01031636.1:0-39072 GCA_019973975.1 Trichonephila clavata
GCGTGATGATGGTTTAAAGATGAGTTGGAAGAAACATTGACCGGAGGTCGTATAATTAAGTCAAATGGAAGATTATTCAAATATGAAGAGAAGGTTCAAGTTGTTAAAACATTAAGTGATATATTCATAAATTTGTGTTAGTTGTTAAAATGGCTGATCCTTACTCGAACCCTCCAACACCCGCGGTCAACGAAACGACAGTGTGACAGGCATGTTATCGTAATTATCTCATAACCGTGTTTACTAATTAATTTCTTTATGTATTTAGGGACGGATTTATGCTTAGGCCACGAAGCCCGTGCCTAGGGCGACAAATTTTTAGAGGCGTCGAAATTTTCGAGCGGCAAAAACTTGAAATCAATTTGTTTTTCCTTAACTGTGAGACCAAATTTTAATGCTTCTTTCTTGCTTTGACAACCTCAAGATGTCAATATTAAAGGGGTAAAATTATTTTCAAAATAACCAATCGTGTCAGTTGTAAAATTTAAAATATCTAACAAGTGGTAACCAAAAATTTTTTCGTGATAAAAAGCATTTATCTATTGACGTTAGATTGTTTATAAATTTTTCTTGAAAAATTAAATGCAGCATTTGTTTGCTCATCATTATAACACAAAATATTAATTCATCATTTTTAACTATACCTTTTATTATATAATCCATGCCTAAATTCAATATTTAAATTTATTCGAATCCATTATTTCTATTCGTATTTAGTCGCACATCCGTATAGTGGTTAGCGATACTGACTGCTGTGCCGTAGGGCCTGCTTTCGAATCCCGAAAAGGCATGAATGTTTTGTAAATGTGTAGAGCCCCTTTGCGGTATGGGGGGTACCCATATAGCGTTGCGTGGCAAGTCCTCTCTTGAGGTTGGAGGGAGAGGTAGGAGGGTACTCTACCTCAAAATTGGGATGGAACGAGCTAAATCGTACTGTCACCTGTATGGTGCTTAAGGCTACGGATAACGACAGACGTACATCTAGCTCCTTGCATGATGAATTTCGTGGGCGTGGATCTGACGCGGTCGGGATCAGGTGGCATAAGAAGCAACAACAACTATTCGTATTACGAGAATGAGTCGGAAAATAAGTTTTCCCTGTCGACTGTGGTCAGAGTTGAGTATGAAGTCAAAGCATAGAATGAGACATTAAAGATAAGACATAACTTTATTTTTCGACTTAAGTACCTAGTACATTGAGACATTTTGTCATACCGCTTGATAAGCTTTAAAAAATTTATAGGAAAACTCAGGGTTTTTTAATATTTGAATACGGAAGAAGCATTTACTTTTGCGTGAACTTTTTGGAGGTTCGAAATATCAATGCTACGCATTAATACGCACGACTGTGATACACTGTCGAAATTGAAAGAGGCGATTCAGAAAAGCGCGGCCTGGATTTCGGAAATCTGGAGTTCTGTTATTGGATGACGATGCGAGACCACATTTGGCGACGACAACGCAAAACAATAATGCAAATCTTGGTTGGGAGTGCCTACACCAACCATACAGTTCTAATCTCGCCCTTCATCTGATTCCGGCGTTTAAGAAGAATTTTGCCAGAAGGCGCTTAGCAAGCAATGCTTAAATCAACAAGTCGTTAAATGCTTCTTCCGTATGCAAAGCCCTGAATTTTCCCTGGAGGGCTTTTTGAAGCTTACTGAGCGGTATGACAAATGTCTCAATGTACTTGATACTTATTTGGAAAAACAAAGCTGTCTTTACTTTGATGTTTCATTATACATTTTGACTTTCATACACAACTCTGACCACAGTCGACAGGGGAAACTTATTTTCGCACCCTCGTATTATTATTATTATTATTATTATTATTATTATATAAGAACGTCAAGCTAACTTAGGCCTAGGACACCATTAAACCTACATAAAAATAATTAAATGGATTAAAAAAGTTTACCTCGCAATTCGAACCCTAACCGTCCGCGTTGAAAGCAGGTGCTTTGACAACTGTGCCATTGGGTCGCTAGAGGTATTTAAAACTTAATTGTATAAAAGCTAAGCGTGAATTTCGAAGGCTATTTTCTTCGAATTGACCGGCCATTCGGCGCTAATACATTGAGGTTGAACCCCTAATGGAGAACTACTATATACCAAGTCTAGTCCAAAATGAATTTCCTTAGTCGTACCATCCCCTTGTTAGACTTATATTAAAACTGTTCGTAATTTCTCTAGATTATATTTATAATTATTTTTAAAGCACGTTAGAGAGAAATTGAGTTTATCATCAAGAAAGGGATGAAGTGTTTATTATCATCAATTTTTGTAAGAGAAAAGTGAAGTTATATTTTGGTGAAAAAAAGTGAAGAAGAATATATTTGCATTTTTGAAACTATTTCAAACTTGTGACAAAGGATAATTAATAAATTACTTAATGAACCAAAATATCAGATACAAGAATGGCACATGATTATCAACTGATTTTTTAACTTTAGCATAAAGGAGAATTTTGTTGACCAGTAAGTTCTAATCAGAAACAACTTTTATTGTTTTATTTCACAAATTTTAATGAAATTAAGTCTTAAATCTAATGAAGTTTGATTAACGTTTTCAAACAAAGTTTACAACTCTTTCACTAAGTTGGAGAGGCCTTTAGGCTGGCTTTCGTTTGGAAAGAATTTTCTAAAAGGACGTATAGTGCTGTAACATACAATGTTTGCTTATTATACTGTTTCTTAAGGTGTGGTGACAACAGATTTTATCAGAACTTACTCATAAAGGCCCGTATAATTGAAAAATAACCTTTCAGATAATTTTATTCTGTAAGATATAATTAACCGTTTGAAAAGTCTGTGTGTTAATTTTCAAAATAATTAAAGTAGAAAAAAAATTGACGAGAAAGAAAATTTCTTAAGCTATTTCTCAAATGAAATGATTGATTGTTATCAATTATTTCAATTTTGAAATATTTGCTAATTTTTTTTTATTTCTTACAATTTTACAGATATTTCTAAATATACTACAAAATTTTTATACGACGTATTCACACGCGAAGTGTATTTTCAAAACAAAATTTATAGCATTCTAAAATCTCAGAAGAAGCTCCTAGATAAGTATTGGTAATAGAAGATAAAATTATTGATAATGAGCTACATATTCGTTTAGTTGATTTTAATTTACGTAATGTGTATTATATAATTACGTAGTGAGTGAGTGAGGGAATATTAACGTCGCACTGATTAGCAACACGAGGGCTTTTGGCGACAGTCCGCGTAATTTTGAACCATGGTCAAGTGACGCGGACGACACCTGAGCTGGCACCCCCTCTCCTAGCTACCACACCACACCAACGGAGGACGTTTGAGCTCTCGACAGATTTAACGTGCATCTCTCCCCTACACGGCGGATCTTTAGTGTACTAAGATCGAACTCATGACACGCTAGCCATGATCCGATGCCTAGACTACTTGGCCACCGCGGCATGTAATTACGTAATGTATATTACGTAATGTATTACTCTGAAGCAACACGAGGACTATTGGCGACGGATCTCATAATTTTGGACCATGGTCAAGTAAAGATGACACTTCACCTCCCACCTCTCGAAACATCCACACAATGCAATTGGGAAGACTTTGAGCCTTTGTAGATTTAGAGTGTATCAGATCCTTTACACGTCAGGTCTTCAGTGCCACTAGGACTCGAACCCGCGATATGACAGCATCAGCTACGAGTTCGGGAACATGACCACAAAACATCATCAATGATACAAATCGCAAGAAGCAATATTTTTACCTTCTCTTCAAAGGTCAATTAAAAAAAAGACAAACTACCAATATAGCTACTAACTCGCACAACTTTTCTGGCCTGTAGGACTTTTCATTGCTTGGAACTGAGTTTAACACTCTTGCTATACGTGTACAACCAGAAAAATCAAGCATTCAAAATTGATACTTAATTCTGTATGTAAAATTAAACAGGCACACCTAGCCCATTGTTACGGATGCTTAGATTTGCCTTTTCTGTATAATGAAACTACACATTCGGACAAAAATTACACATTTTTTTCACATTAATCTTCTATTAGATTAATTATTAGCTAATATTTCATTCGTGTGCATTGTTTATTACGCCCATTTTCTATAGATAGTGAAAATATTTCTTAAGACAAACTGTTTGATAACTTAAACTCTTAAATTTTAAAAATATTCTAAATTTCAGCTAGACTGATAAAGGTATCCGACTACCCTAAAATTGTGAATTTTGCAAAAAAAATGACTTTTTATGCTTTTTTTTATCGGCTATCTTATTAGCTTTATAAAAATACCAAGTATATTATTTTCCGTTCACTAGAACAAAAACTACAAGTGTTTTAGTAAAAGCAGAAGCCATTACTTAAAGCACGATATGTCATACTTTAAAATGCGTTTTAATCTAAATGTGTGTTTTTTTAAAGGCTTAAGGGCCAGCGATTGCTGAAAATTTTTTGAAAATAATTAACTGAATTTTTGTGTGTATGTTCTGTATAATAGTAGAAGTGTTTTAACTTTCATATTTATCAATCACTGTTTTTTTATTACAAAATTTGCAGTCCTTTATGTAAATATAATCATTGTTTTTTTAAACAATTTCATATAACTAAGCTAAAGTGCTCTAGTTTTTGTAAAAATTAAAATATCTCTTATCCTGAAGGTCATTTTAAAAATGAATAACACAGCAACACATCAGAGATAATTGAAAAATTGAAATTTTGTTCATAAACTTTTGGTACAGAATGGACCCCGTTTATGTTATTTTTTTGGAAATTTCTACCCATTTTTTTCTCGTTTATTAAAAATAATTTATTTTTCTCTTCTTAATTTTAGCATATTTTTCTTATAATGTACTAAACAAATCTAAAAACAACGAAAAAATCCCCATACCTCCATTTTAAAAAAAAAAAAGTTTTCGCAAGTAGTCGAATACCTTAAGTAAAAATTTCATTTTCATTTACAAAAAGGAAGGAAACAAGACAAAATGTAATTTATACCGAAAACAATGAACTGTTTAAGCAAAAATAAACAGCATTATAAAATATGTTACTCATTAGTTATGTGCTAGTGAAATTTCAAACATTATTATTAAAACTGGGACATTTCTTATCAGAAAAAAAGGCTTCGAATTTGTGTTCTGGTTTTTTACTAATGTACTTAGCAAATTTTCTCCTATTAATAAGTAAAGGAATAAACTCTTTCTTCTTATTTTTGAATTTACTTAGTTTTATTAAGTAAGATTATTCAAATATTAAATTCCATTCTTCAGTACTATGAACTACTTTCGAAGAACAGTAAGTAAAATTTCACGCATATATATATATATATATAAAAGAAATTAAAAGTAACCCGAAATAGATGAAATTTGATTTAACTTTTGTAAAATATTCTGTTAAATATTTTGATACAATCGAAAAGGTATATTGTTAAAAGAAAATCTCCTGAAATTCCTTTCTCTAAAACTACAAATCCTGTTTTAAATTTAGAATTGAAATTCAAATTTAGACAAACGAGACAAATTAATTTTTAGAAACAGTTGTCACCACACAAGTCTAAGAAAAACTTCATAACTGAAAAAAAAAATTTTTTTTTAATGCTGCTTAACTAACGCGCGTATAAAACTAATTTTCCGCAAAAACTTAAAAAAATAAACACAGAAAAAAGAAATTATAAAGAAGAAAGGTAAACAATTAGGTTGATGGAAGATTAAAAAAAAAAAAGGAATGAAATTTTTTAAAATTCTATGAAAATAAGAAAATAACTTAATAATATAATGAAAAAGAAAGGTTATATTAAAGGAAAAACACAAAGTAGAAGAAAGAGTACCTAATTAGAATACACTAATGGATAAAATAAATTAATAAAAACATGGCAGGAGGAGGAATTTCTAAGACTGAAAACAATTTCAAATTAGGTTTCAGTTTGGTAGGGGGAGGGGGGAGAGACGGAAATAACAAAAGGGTACATTACTTTTATATATGAGGTGTTTACAACTTATATATATATATATATATATGTTACCGGCAAAGTATGAAATGCCGGCATTCTATAGAATGCCTAGGCATTCTATACAATGCCGGGCGTTTTTAGGCAAAGTATGAAATATGAGATTTATTACATACTTTGCCTAGGCATTGTATAGAATGCCTAGGCATTCTTTTGAATGCCCAAAGCTATTTAGGCAAAGTATGAAAAAAGATCACGATAAGGAAATTACATCAATGACTTATATATTCCTAAAAATACAAATGTTATTCTGACAAAATAATGTGACTGTCATTAAAAACATTATTGTTAAGTTGTGATTTCGCATATTCTTGTATTAAAATTCCTTCAAAAGTTCCAAGCTGATAGAAACCATCCTATTTCTCACTCATTACAAGTGCCAATATATTGGCATTCGGGAAAAAAAATCAAAATTTTGTACTACATTACCTTTTTTTAAAAATAATTTTCTGTTTTTTCTGGAAAGTTTCCCGTAGGTGGATGTACAGTTCAATATCATAACGTTTACCATTTTTGTATTTGGTTGAAAGTTTTTTCAGAATTCTATCACATCCCCAGAATCCGGAATTTAATTTTTCTCTTTTCAAATTAAATTCCTAGAACAAGTTCACATCATCAAACTTGGTGTCAAAATTACTGGAGGCAATTGGTATTGCCTATATGGTGCCGCACTGAAAAGGGATACCAGCCCCTGGAGAATGTACTAGGTCTGAAAATGGTAAAAATACCAATCTGCAGCCCCATTGAGGGAAAAAAGAATCCGTGACTTAATACTGTATAGCAGTTCTTCCCAACAGTTTTCTTTTCCAGATCGGTCAATGTTTGGTAATTTTACAGCAACCCGCTGAGGGTGGGACTTTGATTATTTATATTTTAAATTGTTTGAGTTTATATAATTTAAATGTATTTAAACATACCTTCAAAGTAAAGTTCAGTTACACCAAAAATAATTACGAAATGATTTTGCATAAAATATAAAGTGATTTCCATGGAAAGTCGCCCAAACACGACAAAAATACACCTCAGTAAATATAATGGAAAAAATTTAATGCACCTTGAGTGTCCTGATAACCTTTGATCCACGGACCAAGGGTTAGGGACCACTGTTTTATGGTACTGCCGCCTTCTTTAACAGTTTAAATGAGTTTACTTTTATTTTCCGCAAACATCCCTGGGTTCCTTCTTAGTAGTCATTTTAGCATTTTTTATATCACTTATTAACTTCTAGTTAGTAATTTCAGTTAAGAAAAAACCTTTTTTTTTTGGAGCATCAACTCGAATTTTGGGCAAGTAGCCGTTGAATAGTTGTTTCATGTCTATGGACCATGGGTCGGCAACCTTTTAGCTGTTGAGTGTCAAACCAATCTACCAATATGATTCAACGAACCACACAGCAGAGCATTTTTGAAACAATTAAAAAATTTACAAATTTGTTGAGTAGTGCAAAGTGCCACTGAGATTTGTACCACGTGCCACATGTGGCACGCGTGACATAGGTTGCCGATCCCTGCTATAGACCATGACTTGTTCTCCAACATTATAGCTTGCTCCTCCATTTTTAGGAAACACAGGAAAAAAGCAATTTTTTATTGAATATGTTTAAGTAAAATTGAGTATTTTGACATTTCGGAACAAACAGCAATATACAACTAACAGATTCTGAGCCTGAGACACGCGTTAAAAGTTTTTAGCCAATTGACAATATTCGAAATGAATCTGAGATGTATTTCGTACTTTGCCAGTTTCTCATTAGGCATTCTATAGAATGCCTAGGCAATGTGTGAAATAGGAATCATTTCATACATTGCCGGCTAGATTTAGGAATTGTATAGAATGCCGTATTTTATACTTTGCCGGCAACATATATATATATATATATATATATATATATATATTATGCTCCCGATTTTTTCAGAACTTCAATGCTGAAACCTTTTGTGATACCCTTGATTTAAATTTATGCATGAGATAAGTTTGACATTTAATCAAAGGAAAAATATTTATGTAAATTAAATAAACAGAAGGAGTAGAATATATGGCAGCATAAACTATACTTCGCCCATAGGTTATTAAATTCTGTCTTCTCATAATGTAAACAAACAATGCTCATCCATGCGTCTCATTTTTTTCTTTTTTGAAGCTGTAGCTTGTAAAAGAAAGAAAAAAACGTCGTTTCTAATAAAAAAAGTTCTTTATAAAGAAGGTTTTTTTTTTTTTTTGGTTTCTTCAAGAAAATACTTCGTGAGAGAAATGTTCAAAAAAAAAACAACTTTACCCAGCAATTCAATCTCAAACTCTAGTAAACAAATTTTTTTTTAAAAATGTGACTGCTATTGAATTGAATTTTATTTTGAATAAATTATGCAGTTCTAGTTTCTTAGAAAAGGATATATGTTCTGTCTTTTTCTCTCTATATATACATAAGAGATTTCACTTGACTCAAAACATTTTTCGGGGAGAATATTATGTCTGGTAGCAGTAGTTGAAACTTTGAGGAGACTTATTGTTATTTTAGTTGCACATTTATTTAGTAAATTAAAACACACAACACACACAGTGAAGAAACACAGCAGAAATTCACATGGACGTCAAGACGATATGCAGAAGCATGCTTTGTTCGCTCTGGAGATCTCAGCTTTATTGTTTTCTCAACAGGAATCATTTAGTATCAAATGTTTTTAGGCATGATAAGACTGTTGGATTGGTCAGAATATGTGGTTGATGCAAGATTGCATCCTCTTATTCTAAAAGACGCAAACGTGGCAGTTATTTTAGGAGATAAACTTGTTGCTTACAATATACCGGGTGGGAAAAAAGTCCGTAAAAACTTTAAAAATGTTTAAAACCCAGAAAATTAAACAAAATAAAAAACGGTTTGCAGGTTTAGCATCGATAAGTCACGAGAGATTTTTTTTAAGATAAGAAAAAGTATAAAACTCATAAAACACCCGATGGTGGCGTTTCGTACATAAGTGAAAGAAAAGACTCGCAAATAACAGAAGTAATGTTACCAACAGTGGCGGCGTTAGGCGTCAGCAACGTCGGCAACCGCCGACGGCCTCGCGCTTGAGGGGGCCTCGCAAAGTTTTTAATTATTTAAAATTTAGTTATTCAGTTCGTCTATTTTAATTTCTATTTGTGTAATTTTTGCCATCATTTGATTAGCAATAAATCCGTTTACTCATATATTAGTTTCACTATAATTCGGCTTTTTTTTGTAATTTAACGTTTTCTTGACTGAGAAAAAAGGAGGCCTCGCGAACCCTAATTTCGCCGACGTCCACGTGTGGTCTAGCGCCACCACTGGTTACCAAATTATTTATTTCAGCAGCATGTACTCCACATATCCACCACCACAAGGGATGAGACATTCCAAGCATGTCACAAATCCAGCAACGGCAGAGTGCAGAATGTCCGCTGTATACATGACAGTTCTCGGTGGATCGCATCATTCTATTCCAATAGATTGGATGGACGGGATTAATACGCACGGGAATTTTCATATCCCCACAGCCAAAAGTCTACTGGAGACCGAGGAGGCCATGTAATCTTGCAACGTTTACTAAAGATTCTTAGACTTGGTCGTCCTATCCAGAGTGAGTGATCCAGATTCCTCAAATCGCTGAACAAGCTTTATGAGGCGTACGACTGTTGATGGCTCTTTTGCAGTCTTCACATTTTTCTGAAGTCGGAATTTACGCAGTGCAACAGTCACTGATTCCTCGTTCATGAAAAACAGCTTCACCAACAAAGCTTTGTTTTTCTCGCTCAGCAGCCTTGTTCACTTAGTTGGCATGCAACGGAGAATTAGATCTGAATCAAGAGCATCAGTATATTTGTAATCGCCTGTCTCATTTGCATATTTCCAAATCTGTCGTTTGTAAGAGCGCCATCTGCCGGCAGGTTTTTTTTTCTTATCTTAAAAAAAATCCAGTGACTTATCGAGGCTAAACCTGCAAAACCATTTTTTATTTTGTTTAATTTCCTGGGTTTTATAAACGTTTAAAGTTCATACGGACTTTTTGCCCTCCCGGTATATCCCGTTTTTGGTGGGTAAACTAAAAATTAATTATAACGCAAAGTCTTAGAGGGCTTAAGACAATTACGAATTAAAATAGACCACGCGAGAGAAAAATTTAATTAAATTTTTACGTATATATTTATACATATTAATCTCTTTTTTTTAATCACTTATACATGCACATTTCTTGAATATTAAACTGGTGTAAATGAATTTTCTCGGTTCTATATCTGAATAATAAATGGAAAATGTGTCAGTTAAAAATTTTTTATCTGCTTAATTTAAGACTAAAACTAACGCGTATTATGCTACAATAAATAAAAGTAATTCTTGTCTGCATTTATAAAACTCGAGATGAGAAGCCTCGCCTCAAAGGAAACTTAAACTAAAGGTATACTCAATAAATTTTCAAAAATTAGAGATTTTTTAGCTTAATTTCTAAATAAATATTGTTGAGAAGTATTTTAATATTTTATGCGTATAGATATTAACCTTAGATCTACAAATATTTAATTCTAATGTTGTTCTTTAGTACTTTTTATTTAATAAATGAAATGGATTTCCCATAAGATCTTCATGTATTTCTTTAAAAATCGATTGCTTTCTATTTTTATAAATAAACAAATTCGGGCGTTCGATTCTGAGCACAAAGATTTCCGGAGGGATTTCGAAACCTCTAATCTTTTCATCAATCTTCAAAGTACAAATTATTTCGTCAGAATCAATTCAATCGCTCACTGAAAAAAATTATAATAGAAAGAGAACCCTTTTAAGTACTACTTTACTTAAAATAGTTTTTTTTTCCTTCTTTGTTTGCATCTTGCTATCAGAAAGGAAAACTTGATTGTGTGTGTTTTATGTTTTTGCTATTTTATTCAAATATTTCTAATGGCAATATTTTACGGCAAAACTCAAGCCTGCTTTCTCAAGAGAAGAGGGAAATCTTAGTTTGAACGTTTACAGGTATAGTATTTTTGGGATACACGAAAAGTTTTAGTCGTGCTTAAGAAGTGCACTAAGAAAAAAGGCTTACAATCAAAAGTGTAAATTAAGGCAGGTAAAAATCAATGAGACTTAATAAATTTGTTAAGTCTGCAGGCATTTTTACAAGCTTACCTTTCAAGTCCCGAATAACTAGACTCCACAACAATAAGTATTAAAGTACAATAGTGTTTTTAATTCATACAAACTTATTTACAACTAGCTTTTGTAAATATATCTAAAACAAAACTCTTTAAATAGCGAATACTCAGAATGAGAGAGAATAATTCAGATATTAAAATCTAAGTACAAGGTTCCTCGTAAATTAAATCTATGACAGCTGATTTCAAACTACTCATTACATCAATTCTGGTAATCTTATTTTATCATCAATGTTTCTTTTAGACTGCATATGTTAAGAATTTTTTATTAAGAAAGTATAAGGGTCGTGCTCTCAAATGAAAGCGTCACTACAGTCGGTTTGATAAACGGTTTAATGCTATTAATATAAATTAGTATACAAATTTTCCCTAGGACAGTTGTTTGACGATCAAGACCTGGTTTGTGACATTCTTATGCGGAAAGGACAAATGGACTTGGTGTAGGCTTTCCTGCTCCAAGGGGATTTGAAACAACAACAACAGTATAAAAACGAAAGAAGTAATACAGACGTAACAAATAGGTTAGACAAAATCACCTCATAGATTAAAACAAGTGTCCCAGCGGTTCATGACATGATGAATACTCTGGAGGAAGAAGCTCCAATGTTGGTTGTGGAAACAACTTTCAACAGCAGCTTGAACCTCATTATCTTCAGGAAATCATCATCCCTTCAGAGCTTTCTGGAGGGCGGAGAGAGGTCCGGGCTGCAAGGGGATGTTCGAGAACCTCCCAGCGGAATTGCCTTTACAATGTTTGGTACGCCACAGTCATATGAGGACGAGCATTATCATGCAAGATGATAACCTCGCCGAACAGCAGGCCATATCCGCGGTTCTTAATGTTCTTTCTCAGTACATGCAATGTGGCACAGTACGTGGCAGAATTGACAACCGTACTGTTTGGAGGCATCTGTGATGCTAAATGTACCTTTTAATGTGCTCCCACGCTATCACACAACATATGGCGGGATCTGACGGTATCACATGCATTTCCAGCCCTCTGCACCCTCTACAGGTTCATGCACAGTCATCTTTCTCTTCAAATTGAGGAGTTATTAGAGCAATGCCACTTTCATTTGGCGACCCTTACATAACCAACTTTTTACTTCTTTTCTACAAGTAGCTTCAAACTAGCTTCAGGAAAGGGACTTGAGTTCACTGGAAGAAATAGAATCGGTAGGATAAAAAATACGAATTAAATCCAATCCAAGTAAAATATTAGAAATTAGTATATACACTTCTCAGAATTAAAATTCGCAAATCGCTAACATTTTATATAGTTACATCATTACTTTCGGAAGTTTTAGATTCCTTGATTTATGTTTGATATTTCCATCCAGGAAAAAAAACAGATTGAGAATTTTATAATGTTTCATTTTATTTTGTAATGTTTCCCGTTGATTGATTTTCGATCCATAATTAAAGCTATACTTTCGTATTCAAAATCAAATCAATCATACTTGCTGCACTTTAAAGTGATAATAAGTATCCATCTTGCGATGTATTGCCAAGTACTAATTTTCATTACCGAGCATGATTAAACTCTAAATAAATAATATTTTCACAGGAAATTAAGCTTTATTTTTTTTTTAGTCAAATTCATATAATGATAAATGTTTATGTGTAATTCAATAAATCTTATTAAAACGTAAATCTCATACAAAATGTTTTGGCATGATTATTTTTTAAGGTTGCCCAAGTAAAAGTGGCATTGCTCTAATAACTCCTAAATTAGAAGAAAAAGATGACTGCGCATGCCTTTGTAGAGGTCCCAGAGTGCTATGAATCCAAGCGATATCATCAGATCCCGCCAGATACGTGGAAGCACGTTAAAAGGCCCCGTTCTCATTATGGATGCTTCCAAACAATTCGACTGTCTATGCTGACATGTACTGTGAATAGTAGCTCACACAAAAACATTTTAAGGGGGGTGGTGTCCATGGTCGAAAGTCCCCCAACTCGTATTGTACCTCAAGACAACACCAATTGATTCTTCTGATTTTGTCGATTTTTTCAACAAAAAACAGTAAAACAAAATATTGAATTAATAATTAGCATTAATTAATAAAATCAATTGTTAATTCAAGTACTTAGTAAAATTTTACATTATATATATAGGATTATCATCAATCGAAAAATACTCAAGGGCTTTGGGGGGGGTCTGACCCTAGACCCCCCTTGTGTGCCCAGTGATGAACATGATGAAAAAAAAAAAAAAAAAAATTACATAAATATAGGATTATCATCAATCGAAAAATACTCAAGGGCTTTGGGAGGGGGGATCTGGACCCCTAGGACCCTCCCCCCTTGTGTGCCCCAGTGACTGTGACACATTGCATGAAATGAGAAAGGATATCAAGAACCGCGGTTGTGGCATGCTGTAAGGCATGCTGTATGTATCATCTTGCACGATAGTGCTCGTCCTCATGTAGCTGTGGCGTGCCAAATATTGCAACGCAATTTTGCGGGGAGGTTCTCGAACAGCCCTTACAGCCTGGATCTCTCGCCGTGTGAATATCATATTTTCAATTCTCTCCAGAAAGCTCTGAAGGGGCGGTAAAGGGACGATAACGAGGTCCAAGCTGCTGTTCAAAATTGGTTCTACAACCAACATCGGGGCTTTTTCACTTAGGGTATCCATCATGTCGTGGACCTTTGGGACACTTGTTTCAATCTACAAGGTGACTTCGTCCAGCCTATCTGTTATGTTTGTATTACTTCTTTCCTTTCTGTACTAATTTATATTAATAGCCATTAAACCATTTATCAAACCGACTGTAGTGCCACTTTCATTTGGACGACCCTGACTTTTATTAATCAGTGAAATTTATGAAATAGATTTATAATTAATTTTAAATAAACAACAAATACGCAACCAAATTAAAAAGATTAATATCAAAGTCAGTGTGGGGGGGGGGGACTACAGTCTAGTCCAGAGGTTCCCAAACTTTTTTGTCTCATAGACCCCTTGCCATGTTCTTCGGTTTGGGGTAAACCTCTGCTTAATTGAAATTGAATGTTTGCTAATTTGTTGATTTAAATGTCTCTTTTTGACAGCTGATAATACTTACTACTTTAAAAGAGTTAAATTTCTAACTGTAATGAAGTATATCGTTTAAAACTTAAAAATCACATCTTAAAAATTTATTTAAAAGTTGATTAACACATAAATATATGTTACATAAAATAACTAAACAACAAAGAAATGATTTTAATGGGATACGGGGATGATTCTAGTGCTACAATAGCAAATTTTCAACATCTGGTATCAATTTTGTCAGGTTTAACCATAAACCTCTTTTGTTATAGTGTAGTGTCCAGTTCTTTTCTTTATTTTTTTGTTTTGGAGATTGGCAACCACGGTGAAACTTCTCACTAGGAAAAGCAATTAAAAACTTTCTGACATTCCATAAATGGAGACAAACAACAGATTTGTCTTTTGAAAGCCAAAATTGCTCTGACGTTCTTAAACATTACTTTAAGATCTTAGTTAGTGCTTATTCCGATGAATTTTTATTGTAATGTGACATTTTCTTCCCAATGTGACCATATGAATCCATTGCCTACTGTACTATTAACATAGTCAAAGCATTCTCAAACCTAGTTTCAAATTCTGAGTAAAAGCTATTTAAATGTTGTACGTAGGTTAAAACGTCATGACTAGGGTTATCTGTGACAAACTGAGAAAATTTGGGACCTCCAGTATTATACTCCTTTAACTTAATTCTAAAAAGAAACACTGGAAATGGTTCTTGTTTTAATGAAATTTATGGTATCATCTTGTAAGTACAGATTAACAGTATTAAATTTGGTAAATAAATGTGTTAAATATTTAAAATTAGGATTCCACTTGATTAAGTTTTCTTTCAAAATTAAAGTCATTATCTAGTTTAATGAAAGCCACTGACATAAACCCCTCTTACACCTTATGAACTCCCAAATTATTTTTTCTATGACGTGGACCCCTTGCAGGTCTACATAGACCCCTGGGGATGTATATAGACCACTTTGGAAATCACTGGTCTTGTCTATGGGTATATGGGGTTTGGGATCCCCCTTCCCCTTTGTGTAGTCTCGGATCAAAGTTTAAAGAAATAAATGAGAAAAGAAAAAAATTGCTTATGTAAAAAAAGTAAAGTATATTTATTACAATACATATATTTTAAAAGAAAAATAAGAAATTTTTTGAAGACCTTGAAAACTGTATTAAGATACACGATTTTTTTAGCAAAAAAAAAAAAAAAAAAAAAAGGTACAGAAAACATGAAAGAATTTAAAATTAGAAAATAATATATTGTTTTATTTTTCAAAAATGAATTAGATGTTAAAAAAAATATGAGTTACCGATCTACCACACAATTTACAAAATATTATAATTTAATGCAGGTATTTTGAAATAGACGTAAAATCAATTTCATGAAACTGTATGTGATGTAACAACATAAAAACTTGACAACTGATTTATTAAGTTGCCACGCAAACAAACAAAAGAATTTCTGAACAAGCATTTCACTGTACATTACTTGTTACGGTTGATTGTGGTTCTGTGGGGGAAGAAATTATTATTAATTGAAACCTACCTTTGCAGAAAATATGTTTCGTGGTATGGAGATTTAGAAAAAAATATGTATAAAGAAAAACTAATTTCAAATTGTAATCTATTTCTTCAAAAAGGGATTGAATTTTCGAGAAAAAAAATTGAAAAAGGACTTCATTTTGGTTAGATGATTTTAGACTCAAAACAAGGTAATTTTACTTCAATATAAGTATTCAAAAACGATGATAATTGATAAGTGAGTACTGAGTAGTGTATCGTACAGTGTACAACCCAGTGTACAGTGTACAACATTTCATAACCCAGTTATTTTTCCCTACCTGTGGCGACACAAGGGGAAGATTTTGGGGTTCCCCCATAGATCAACGTTTTTAATTTTAGCTGTAGAGATTACCCCTTCACGCTTACGTCTACGTATTTTTTAAAATGTACCCCCTCCCATAAGAGAAGCCTCTGTACACCACTACTCCTTGCCCCAGCGATTCAGTACGATCTAAGCTTTTGTTCATCTTCCTCTTTATCATGTATTGTCTTTTCGACAGTAAACTCTTAAAAAATTTAATACTAGATAAAGAAGGTGTTAAAGAAGCTACCTAAAGAAGCTGAAGCCTTGCAACTATTTAGTAGGTGCCTCTAATCGCAATAAAAGTTAAAAAATATTGAAATCGCTGTTTTCTGTTTTTTTTTTTAACAAAAATTATTTTAACTTTTTACCATAAAAAAAAGCTCAAATATCTAAGCATCATCTCCCTTGAGATAGTACTTAACATAAAAATTAATTCTTTTAATTTTACTTTTCACTTCATCTTTTATCATAGAACATCTTTTCCGCATAAAAAAGTTAAGTTCTAAAAAAAAAGAATTTTCCGATGCAACCCTATTACTTATAGTCACCGAGAAAGCGTAAACAAACTACCCAGCTATCAATATTGGCGCGATTGAAACTACATTAACAGTGAATTAAGAAATTTAAAAAGATTCGCACTCCTTCACTTTTTCTTCTAAAAACGAAACAAATCGCGAGGACGAAAAAAGAAAACTTCGACTTTCCCCGTCCAAATAAATTGAGACAAAAAATAGATAAATGCGTGTTCTGACAACCCTGCCAATCGCCGAACCGGATGTTCAAATCCTTGTCGCCTCTAAATAAAGAGGGCGCTAGTGTCGACAGGTAAACGACAATGAAAAGACCGCTCCTCTTCTCCCTCTCTACCAGTGACGGTTACAGGTAAAACAAGTGAAGCGTTCTCTCTCTCTCTTTCCCATTTTTTCTTTCCTTTTTTCTTTATTATTCGGCAATTCGAAGAATTTCGAAGGGAGGATTTACGCGGTCGAGACAGAGTAATAATGACGCATCTTGACATTTTTTCGCTTCCGTTCAAGAGTTTATTTTACTTATTTTTTATTTTAAAAAAATAAAAAATAACGAATACTAACATGTACTTCTGAGATTAAAGAACAAACTCAAAATGAAAATTATTTCGAATTTTTTTAACAAAAACATAAGATTTTAAATGGTCTATTATGTATTTTTATATATAAAGTAAAATATTTTTCTCGCTTTGAATTATGAGTACAGCAGTAGAGCGCACACGAAAATTTTTCAAGTGGGGAAGTCCATGGTCAAAATTTCCCCAACTTATATCATATCTCAAGACAACACCAATTGATTCTTCTGATTTTGTCGATTTTGTAAACAAAAACCAGTAAAAACTAAAATAATTGAATTACTAACTAGCATTAAGTAATAGAATGAATTGTTAATTACAAGTACTTAATTAAATTTTATGTTATATATATATATAAGATTATCATCAATCGTAAAAAACTCCGTCAATTTCTCATTTGTTTAAAAAAAATAGTAAAAATTGGTGAAATTGGTAATTTGATTGAAGAAGTTGTCGATCTTGTCAGGCAAATGAATCTAGCGGAAGACAACGATGATGTTCAAGAATTGCTGAATTTCCAAAATCAGAAGCTGACAACTGATGAGCTCATAGAAATGCATGAGCAAGAACAAGATATTGAATAACTTGTCTACAGACCCAGTTCAATCGAATTGCGGTTGGGAATTTGACAGAAGGCCTCCGTTTATAATTGTAAAAGGGGGCTACAAATTTTAGAAAATATAGGCTCCAGCGAAAGTCTATTTTTTACTACTTTGTTAGAGATTTTATGAGAAACCTCCTTCAACACAAAAGAACTTCAGTTTGTGATTTTGTATTTGTGTAATCTAAGATTTTATTAAACATTTATTTTTCTAAATTATAATTTTCTTTCATCTCTGACCCCAACTTACGCGAATTTGATTTCGCGGTTATTACTCAGTCCTACCTATTACGTAAGTTCAGGGGTATTACTGTACGTTTATTATTTCCAATGGGCTACGTATTGTTGTTTTACCATTACAGACTTAGTACATTCCCCGAAAGCTGGTATCTCTTTTTAGTGTGGCACCCTGTAGGCGGATACCATCGCCGCAGGGAATTTTGACGCCCAATGTACCCCCAGAGGGAGGCACCTGAGCTCTGGCGATGCGAAACCGTACTTAGGATTTAATTTTGCCGAGAGCGCCCAAGTCAACTTCTGCAACCTTAGGTGCAGAAGGCCAGAGACAAACCTACCACACCGCCTGGGTAGCGTTACTATATGTTAAAAGCGCTATTATTTATTTATTTCAGCAGTTTCTCAGAACATTTTATTTTCACATGCGTAATAAATTTTTGATTAATAAGGATTTATTTATTATTTTTAATAATTTTTTTCACTCTGTGATAAAATAATTCTGTGTCTAATAATTTTTTTCACTCTAAAATACTAATAGTGTATTCATTTAGAATCTGCAATTGTTTTAATAAATAGTGCTCAACCAATTTACTAAAAGAAAGAAAATCTCAAAAGTAATAATCTAAGCATTCCTTTATCTAATTAAAAGAGATGAGTTGTGTGTGTGTGTGTGTGATTGTTCATCATCGCAGCTCTGTGAAGCAATATGAGGATTTCTGGTGACGGACCTTGTAATTTTTTTAACCATAATCAAGTGACGAGCACGACACCTGAGCTGGCACTCCTCTCTCCAGACTTCCACATCATGCTGTAATTATTAATTACAGTATATACAAAACCCCGCAATATTGAGGGGTGCACAGGTGCACAAAAACGGTGGTATTCTATAAAAAAAAATGAGGGCTAAGCCCCTCCCCTCCCATTTAACGAATAAATAAACACCGAATTAACGAGTTATTTCAGCAACTGGAATATTTTTTGTATTAGTTTCTTTTAGAAAAAAATAGAATTTTTTTTCCAAATGACATTCTTTTTGTCTGGAACAGGAAAAGACTTTTCTTACAAGCAACAAACTTCAACGGGAAAGTGGAAAGACCATTATTAGACCTTACAAATGCAGATGAGTCATGAGTGTAAGCTTATGGTGTAAGTCTTGAGTAGGAAACACACAGGACATTTCTTTCTTACTTTATCTCAAACCACAACACAGGGGATATCTTAAGATTTTAACGATTCTGATACATTTGATGTCTACTTGTGCAACTGAAGTTGAGGAAATTGTGGATTTGTCAAAGCCAATGAATAGCAATTCTAATGCAGAAATTGATCATGAGACTCCTGTCAAAACTATTACATTGTCTAATACTTTACATTGTTTGGAAACAGAAAACATACTTTTATCTTATGCCGCAAGATGTAAATTATGCAGTATTATCTTCTCTGCATAAAGAAGAAAAAGAACTCTTTCGAGTTGGAAATCAAAAAGATTTCCAAGCATTTATTAGTCCAGGCATGCCCAACCGGCGGCCCGTATGAAGACTTTTTGCGGCCCTACTGAAAATTCTAACTGTCTATATTATTTTAGGCATTTGTACTCTAGACGGGTGAATTGAAAAAATCGTATTTTGACCCACCCCACCTCTCACCGTGCAATTCTTTCCGAAATAATCCCCCCTCTTCATTTTACTTCCAAGCAAGAAAAAAATAAACATTTGGGCATCGGACAGAAATTTTTTTTTTGTCGAACAGTGTAATAAATACACTGCTGTTCTTCGCTTAATTGCCTTTTTGCATTTGAAATAAAAATTTTGAAGACCTAAATTTAAATCAATTTTATGCAGACATTCTGTAACACGAATATAAAATGTGAAGATGTTACGCAGAAGCTGTAATACTACGTAACGTCAGATGGCAGCATAAATCCACTGTAGATAAGAACCTTGTAAATTAGGAGATATTCTTCCGCCAAGAAAAGTGTAGTCTGATTGACTATCAACTGTGTTGTGGTTGTAATCCGGGATTGTGTGATCCACGTAAAAGGTAAATTTACTATTTTTTTTATCGCATCAATAATTATCATATTTATTTATATTACATATTTATCCGTCATGACTTAATGAAAAATTGAAAAGAAGAGAAGAAAACTTGAAGCTGAAAGTGGAAAATTTCAGAATGAATGGGAAAAATTTTACTTTTTTATTCATGTAAAAAGCAGTCCCATTCAATTTCAACTGTAAAATCGTAAAACCTAAAAACACACTAAGAACAAAAACATTGAGAAATTGATAAACTTACTGTTGGTGAATGGAAAACTAAGTTATAATCTTTGAAGAACAACTTGGCATCACAAGAGTACATATTTCATAAGCAAACTACTCAATCAAGTGGCATTGTCAGTGCTAGCTTTCGGGTATTTTGCTTTATTGCTGATAATATGAAGCCTTTTGCAGACAGTAACTATATCAGACTATCTAACTGCCACAGTAGAAGAAATCTGTACAGAAAAACTGAATCTCTTTACTCAAATTAGTCTGTCACACACATCAAACTATAGAAATAAGAATAGAAAGCATTCACAGTGAGATTTGTGCATTGCTAAACACAATTACAACAAGCGTTATATATTTCCCACTGGCTTTGGATGAAACATCAGATTTAAATATGATACTCTCAACTTGCTATTTTTATTGCAGATGTCGATAGTCAAGTGAATATTACTGAAGAACTACCCGAACTTGTGAGTTTGAAAGGTACTACCACCGGAATATATATTAAGGGCGCTGTCATAAATTGCGCGCAAAGTCGTCATATAGACTTGAAAAGTCTGTAGATATTACAACAGACCCTTCAATGGTTGGAAAAAAATTGGTGCTGGTACAAAAATTTTCGATCACATAAAAGTTTTAGGAAACAGTTCAAATGATTTTGAAATGTTCATCTGTCATTGTTTTTTGCACTTTGAGAATCTACGTTTACAAGTGTTAAATATGTTTCATGTGATGAAAGTTGCTGTCAAGGTAATTTTAATTCAATTAAAAACAATCTGATGAAGCATCGTCAATTTCAAGAATATCTTAAGGAACTGGAATCTGAATACGGCGATCTCATTTATTACACCAAAATTTGGTGGTTAAGTAGTGGAAACGGCTTATTGCGATTTTGGAAATTAAGGAAAGAAATTTAAACTTTCATGAACAATAATGGTCATAATATAAGTTAACTTTCGGACGATCAATGGCTTCTGGATTTGTATTTTCTAACAAATATAACAATTAAACATAATGAGCTAAACCAGAAGTTACAAGGTGAAAATAAGTTGATTACCGATTGCTATCAAGATATAAAAGTCTTTGTAGGAAAGCTTCAGCTTTATGAAAATCAATTCTGGTCAAACAATTTGATTCATTTTCCATTGTTAAATGACCATAAAAGTGACCATAAAAATTTCAAATATTTTACGGAAATCGAGAAATTATTCTAAGAATTCAACAGCACATTCTCCTACATACAAAAGTTTGAGGAAATGTTTACAATATTTTTAGCTCCATTTAATGTAGAGGTTGAATCAGCGTCTCCAAATTTAGGAGCTAATAGAATTACAACCAAACATCGAGCTAGAAAGCACGCGCGAAGGGAATAAGATTGAATATTATCAAAAATATATCCGGTAAAGATAAATTTAAAAATTTAAAATGATTGTTATGCGCATTATATCAGCATTTGGAACTACTTATCGCTGCGAGTCATTTTTTTTTTTCAAATTAAACCTGATAAAAATAAAGTATCCCAGCAGGTTGCTCGATAAAAACCTAACTAATCGACTACGATGTGCGTCGACTAAATTATCCGTTGATATAAAGAAAATCTGAAGTAAAATACAAAAACAAATGTCACATTAATTGTAAGGTAATAAAATATTTTGAATGAATTTTCGTTTCATTTTGATATGTGTGGCCCACTTCAGTTTAGTAAACTTTTATTTGGCCCACCTACCGATTTGGGTTGGACACCTCTGGTCAACCCAAATTGGTTGACCAGAGGTGTCCAACCAAACCTTATTAGTCAGTATTTTAAAATTTCCAATTAGCTAGTGCCGAATAGTTCACTAATAATATTTTGAGCTGCTGAATAAAAAGTGTGTAATTTCTAATGATGAATATTTTTTGTGTAGTTGCTTATAATAGAGTTTCCAAAAGATAAGTGCAAATAATTTGCATTTTGTGAGGATCCCGATATAACGAATAACCCTGGTTTAACGAATGACATATTCGGTCCCAATGAATTCGTCAAATAGGTCTGACTGCATACATTTCTTTATATTGTTTCGTCCTAACGTTTTGTACCGTCGATCAATGCATTTGATTAAAAGACTATGCCAAATGCTGTAATATGTAGACAATAGTAGAAAACAGTTACAGTTGCATATACAAATACAACAAACGCGTTGGCGCTTACCATGACAACATTTGGCGATCTCTTTAATTTGGTGTTGTTTTTTAATTTGGAGAAATTGGTTGACGATGTAGTACAGAAGTACCAGTTGTTTCTACGATTTTCTTCTTAACTATATGAATGATAGATATTTAACTATCGCATCTTTTAAATTAAAGTTTTAAAAATATTGAACAAATTTCTCATTAATAAAAATAAATCAATACCACGTTTGGAATACGCTCTATACCCATTGGCATGCAAATATGTTTTATTTTAAGCTCTTCAGACTAAAAAAATTTGTTTAAGCCTAAAGTTTTCGAAAAAGAAAAAAAAAGTTAATTGGAAAGATATCAATGAACTTTTAATCCTTTTAATTAGTTTGGAATAAATTACGATTAAAACCGATAACACTGGCATTTTAAAAATAATAATATCGAAGAAAAAAGAAACAAAATTATTTCTCGATTCCAGTGTAAAATACATTTAAAACTTATTTATCAAAAGTTTAAATAAAGACTCTTTATGTCACGACAAAGAGAAAATTATGTGAACGAGTATAATAAATATAAGAACTCCATTATGAAAATGAACTTGTGTGCTTGCACCTAGAATATAATTACTCTTTGGTAAGTGATAATTTGGTATTATGTGATACGATACGTTTATCTGAAAGATCTCTTTGATGGGACTGGGCTTTCCTATATTGACATAAAGATACAAACCATTAAAAAAAATCCGAGCCAACCAGGATAAGATAAAAGATTTCATTGATCTACCAATGGTATTATATCTCTCTCAGATAAATGCCCCACTTTTGAAAATGTTTGTTACCATACACAGGAAATACGTTTCACGTGAAAACGCTTTAGACGAAATGTTGTTTAACACGAAATAATACAACGGCCTAGACAAATTACTATGTATTTTCAAGCATTTTGTTTCTCTTAACACGAAGCGAAAATCGTTTAACACGGAAAGATTTCCTCCCATCTGAGAATGAACAAAATACGGAGGAAAAAAAACACCATACACTTAATAAAATGTTTCAGCAAGTTTCTGTATTAGGGGATTGTCTTATTGTAGCATCGGAAGAATTCGCTGCAGTAGATGATGATAATATGTTTATAGCCCCATTATGGCAAGCTAAGACATCATGGAGTTTGTTCAAAGCTCAAAAAATATCATTGATGCAGATTTCGACGATGAAAATAAAATGAACGTGGCGATTCTTGTTCCCACGTCATCCGAAAAGAGGAATGCCTTGAAAAGTATGGGCAGTTATTTAGACGCACATTCCAGTGGTGAAATGGATAACGAAATGGACGATATCGAACAATGTGTTTGATGCTAAAAACAATACAAGAAAAATATCAGATTACAAAAAAACTAAATAAATATTTTGTTTTTCAAAAAATTTGAAAATTTTGTGTTAAATTTAATTAAGTTCTTGTAAATGTTTTTGTTTCATTGATTTTTATTAAATATATGCATATAAACATATATCTATGTAAATAAAATAAACTCTAATAAACTTAATTTTGTTGATATATGTGATCTTTTGCAATACACTTTAACACAAAATTCTTTTAACTCGAAAAAATATTTTGTTCCCTTCAATTTTGTGTTAGGCAAATTTCACTGTACACATTAGACGAGACTTTCTGTAAAGCCAAGAGGTATATTTTTTTAAGCAAATTTACGAATCGAATCCTGAGTGTCTGGTTTGAATTTTTGTCAGTGTACTTTTGGGACAGATAGCGCCAAATATATATTTTTAGAAATCATTCAAAATAAAAATAATAAAACTGAATGAAATCTAACTTTGATAATGTCAACAAACTATTTATTATGAAATGCATTGAAAATAACACATGGTCATCACTGGCGTTGCTAGTTCTGAATGAGCCTTGTATCAAAAAATTGTGGGGCCTTTTTCGAGCTTATTTAATATTTTACGATTTTTTGCTTACACATGTTAAGGCCCCTGTCGATTGGGGTCTCGTATCATATATAAGACCGATACAGTGGTACCTACATGCAAAATCAGAAATCAGAGTTTGGGATATTTTCTCAACTAAGTCAATCATTGCTAAAGTTGTAATACCGGACGGTTCCTGCTTTTATCTGAAACCCCTTGTCTACCCGCAGACCCGGCTAGGTGTGTGGTGAAACTGAATAATCCACAGACATGTTTTCACACTAACTATTTTATTGTTACCGATATATCAATCAGACACAATAACAATCTAATTAAGATAAATAATCAAATAGAAGAGCACGGAGGTGAGATTCAATAACACGGGGATAATACTACGGACCCTCAACTGAATCCACGATAGCTTAAACACACTCAATATAAACTACGTTTCACACTAATAAGCTAACTTCTAATTAAACAAGGCTCACGATACCTGTACTTTTATGAAGCGGATCCTACACTTGAATCTTGCAGGAGATCTTTATCTGGATTTAATCACTGTCGTTGGATCCACTCTCCGTATTCCTTTTCATGGACAAACTCCAAAATCTCTTAATAATTTCACTCCTTCAATCTTCAACTAACAAATTAACTCACCAACTCGTTTCTAACTCAGACTTGCCAACCCCTCAAACTCGCGAAAACAGAATTTATATGTTGTTACTTATGCCTCCTGTCTGACGTAGTCAGATCGAGGCCCACGAAATTCATCATGGCAACGGGCTAGAGATACGCCTGTCGTTAGCCGAAGCTTTGAACCCATGAAGGTGACAGTACGATTTTGCTCACGATAGATGGCGACACCATTTGGATCCACTGATTTAACGAGCACGTTCTCCGTTTTATACTCGGCGGATATTTGGTGGCATCGGGCATCGAACCCAGGCTTTCCGGTCTGGCGTCCGATGCTCTAACCACTAGGCTACCCACGGCCCCTAGAATTTATATAATATACTTCATTTGCATAATCACGCTTTCTTGGTCGGTGAAAGTTGGTTGAAATAAATATTTTTCTAAAAGTGTCATGAAGGGATTAGTAGAACCGCGTATAGATCCGTCACAAAGTGTAAGATTTAAAATATTGTAGCTAGCAGATTTTGAGTCGTGATAGACTAGACCAGGAGCTTGTGGGTTGCGTGTCATGAGTTTGAGCCCTTGTGCCACTGAAGACCCGTCGTGTAGAGGAACTAAAGCATTTTAAGCATGTCATGGCTTAAGGTCTTTCCTTTGGCGTAGTGTGGAGGGGGGGGGGCTGACAGCTCAGGTGTCGTCTTCGTCACTTGACCGTGGCTTAAAATCTTGAGGTCCATTACCACTAGTTCTCGTGTTGCTTTATGGTGTGACAAGGGCTTCGAACTGGAGCTGAACCGAAAACCGGAAAAAACCGTTATTTTGGTCGGAACAAGAACCAGAACTGAACGGAAAAACTATAGGTTCAGTAATTTTCATATAATACTGAGATAAATATATTTTTTACATAATTATTGCAAAGCCAAGTGCCCGATGTGAGCGTCAAGCGTCAAGTGACGAGTGTACACATAGTGAAAATAAGAAGAAACATATTTGCCAAATGCGATTTTGATAATGGATAACAATGCCAATGATCGCCGTTTCCTGTTCGCTGCTCGTATTGTATTAATTCACATAATATACCAATTAACAAAATAAATAAATAAAATAAAATTTTCCAAAATTTAATAGAATTACGTTTTTTTTTCATCATAGAATTATATTTTTAGTACAGAATAAACATAAAATTAAATTATTCATTCGGAACTGAACTGAAAACCAAAAATCGTTATTTTGGGTGGAATGAAAACTGGAACTGAACCGATATAATTTTTTTTAGTTGAACCGGAACGAAAAAAATTACGGTTCAAAGCACACTAGTGAGGCACTTATAAACACTCAAATCAAATTCCGGTAACCAATGATAGACCTAAATGTGCATTGATGAATGTGCAAATGATGAATATGAGGTTTAAAAAAGGCATATTTTAGCTCTTTTTATTATTTAATGTCCCCCCCCCCCATATTATAAAAACATTTTAAAATAATTTTTTTAACTTAGAAATATTTTTCTAAATAAGAACTATATTACTCAAAATAATTTAACATTTGGGGAAAGAAAATTGTGTAACTTAAAGTATTATCACTGTTTCAAAAATAGAATCTGTTTTTTTTTTCTTCCATCACACTTTGGGATTAAACAACTATGAAAAGTTTTTCCTTGAAATCTCTCAGTTAAAATTATTTTCGCTTCGAAATGTGCAATCCTTAAAAACATCGAAAAAATTGGAAAAAAAGAAAAAAAAAAGACATTAATTATAGAATATTATAAAAATAAAAATGGGGATAAAATTTTTCTACTTCATTGTTAAAAATGCTCTTATAAATATGGCGTTTTTAGTTATAATTTTGAGTTGATTGAATTATAGAAACTCCTTTCCAATAATATAATTTTCAATCAAACGTGTATCGTGTTCTCTTTCTCTTGCTCACTTAATGTTTCCATTTTACTAAGTTAATTAGTCTCATATTTTTGTCACAAAAAATTTAGTTGTAAAATGTTTTTGTAAACAAAGTAATTTAAAAAAAAATTAATTTATAAATTTTAATAATTGAAACATTTATTAATTATATTGCTCAAAAATGACTAAGGTTTTAGTGAGAAGTACATTTAAATATTTTTAAGCACACAATAACTAAATTTTTAAAACATATAATCAAAAATAAGATAAAACTTTTAGTTTTGTTAAATAGTTATAAAAGAGTTCCTATAAAATTCACAAAGAAGATTGCTTCTTGTGTGTGTGTGTGTGTGTGTGTGAGTTCTTGATTTTCTTGAAATAAGAGAAATGAGAGATTTAAAAACTTAAGTGAAGTTACTTTGTTTCAAATAATTATTAAATACACAATTCCTCAAGACCAATTACAAAAGAGAAATATAATAACAAATGAATTTAAAAGCCAACTATTTTGAAAAATATGTCTATATATTTAGAATAGAGGAGAAATACACTTAAAATATGAAAAACTTTTCATAATTGGTTATCTTGGTTATTCATTTTTTATAGTGTGTGTGTGTATGTGTGTGCTTGTAAATTCTTATATAATATATTACTGAAGATCAATTCTATTTGTACATAAAAATACTTATCAGAAAAACTAATTAAATTATAATTAAAAATTACTATAGTGCATATATTATTGGAATGTGTTATTACTGACAATGAGTAAGGTCATTTTCAACTACAAAAATCATTTCTTTCCTTTAATATTTTGCTTAATTATTATTAAATAAATTTTTCTTGTTTTGCGAAAATTTCCATAACACATTAACGTAACTATTTTTTCCCTTTTGTTCAGTGGTTTCCAAACATTTGTAACTCGCTGCATCCGTTTTTAAACTAAGTTTTCCTAGACGTCCTGTTTTAGTCAAAATACGAAAAATTATAAGTAATATAAAAACTTTAGAAAAGCTTTGCGACTATCTGGCGAAGCCACAGCGACTATCCAGGGTCGCAGTACACATTTTAGTTTATTTAAATGCAAATATCAATTGGCTAAATTCAGGTGATGTCATAGTCACACGATAAATGCAATCACGTGTTTCCAGCCGATCAGTTCATAAAATAAGGTGACATTATACTCACATGATAAATGCAATCAAGTATTTCCAGCCAATTAGTTCATAAAATAAGGTGACATCATAGTCACACGATAATGCAATCACGTATTTCCAGCCAATCAGTTCATAAAATAAGGTGACATTATACTCACATGATAAATGCAATCAAGTATTTCCAGCCAATTAGTTCATAAAATAAGGTGACATCATAGTCACACGATAAATGCAATCACGTATATCCAGCCAATCAGTTCATAAAATAAGGTGACATCATAGTCACACGATAAATGCAATCAAGTATTTCCAGCCAATTAGTTCATAAAATAAGGTGACATATAGTCACACGATAAATCAATCACGTATTCCAGTCAATCAGTTCATAAATAAGGTGACATCATAGTCACACGATAAATGCAATCAGTATTTCCAGCCAATTAGTTCATAAAATAAGGTGACTTCATAGTCACACGATAAATGCAATCACGTGTTTCCAGCCAATCAGTTCATAAAATAAGGTGACATCATAGTCACACGATAAATGCAATCAAGTATTTCCAGCCAATCAGTTCATAAAATAAGGTGACATCATAGTCACACGATAAATGCAATCCGTATTTCAGCCAATCAGTTCATAAAATAAGGTGACATCATAGTCACACGATAAATGCAATCAAGTATTTCCAGCCAATTAGTTCATAAAATAAGGTGACATCATAGTCACACGATAAATGCAATCACGTATTTCCAGCCAATCAGTTCATAAAATAAGGTGACATCATAGTCACACGATAAATGCAATCAAGTATTTCCAGCCAATTAGTTCATAAAATAAGGTGACATCATAGTCACACGATAAATGCAATCACGTATTTCCAGCCAATCAGTTCATAAAATAAGGTGACATCATAGTCACACGATAAATGCAATCAAGTATTTCCAGCCAATTAGTTCATAAAATAAGGTGACATCATAGTCACACGATAAATGCAATCACGTATTTCCAGTCAATCAGTTCATAAAATAAGGTGACATCATAGTCACACGATAAATGCAATCAAGTATTTCCAGCCAATAGTTCATAAAATAAGGTGACATCATAGTCACACGATAAATGCAATCACGTGTTTCCAGCCAATCAGTTCATAAAATAAGGTGACATCATACTCACACGATAAATGCAATCAGTATTTCCAGCCAATCAGTTCATAAAATAAGTGACATCATAGTCACACGATAAATGCAATCCGTATTTCCAGCCAATCAGTTCATAAAATAAGGTGACATCATAGTACACGATAAATGCAATCAAGTATTTCCAGCCAATTAGTTCATAAAATAAGGTGACATCATAGTCACACGATAAATGCAATCACGTATATCCAGCCAATCAGTTCATAAAATAAGGTGACATCATAGTCACACGATAAATGCAATCACGTATTTCCAGCCAATCAGTTCATAAAATAAGGTGACATCATAGTCACACGATAAATGCAATCAAGTATTTCCAGCCAATCAGTTCATACATTTTTGTAACATCATATTCACATGATAAATGCAATCGCGTGTTTTCAGCCAATTAGTTTATGCGCTTCGTTGTTGCCAACTTTTGCACTTTGTAAAAACTTTCTTTTAAAAAGTACATAGTTGTTAAAAATAATAACGCACATAGTGAACAAAAAGTACGTGATTTAAAAGTACACTTAGAAAAAGAATTTGTTTCTTTTTAATTTTGAAACTTTTTTAAGACTCTTAATTCTTGGACATTTGTAATTATCACATTTGAAATTTAAATTTTGCAAGTCAGTGCATCCAAAAGTCTTGTGGGTGGTCGCAGCAGAAACCACGGGTGCAAGGGGCCTTGAGAACATTCCCCTTCCCTCCAGTTCCATGCCTAAATTGTGGAGATGGAGATAGGTGGTGTCACCATCTATTGAGTAAAAGTCCAACCTGTCTCAGTCTCTGACAACTTTCATTCCTTCCCTTCTGGTGTGAGTGAGTAAGTGAATAAGTGAGTGAATATTAACGTCGCACTGTTCAGCTATAACACGAGGGCTTTTGGCGACGGACCTCGTAATTTAGAACCATAGACGACACATGAGCTGGAACTTCCCTCACCTTTCTGCCAAACCACACCAATGGGAGGACGTTTGAGCTCTCGAAAGATTTAACGAGCATCGCTCCCCTACAAGGCGGGTCTTCAGAGTTTCTGGGCTCGAACTCATGATAAGCCAGCCACGGGTCCGTTACCTTGACCACAAGGCTACCGCGGCCACCCGTCATGAATGTAGCCCATTTGTTAACAGAGGGATTTATGTCCCTTTAAGGTATCCGACTACCCTAAAATTGTGAATTTGACCATCTTAATAGCTTTATAAAAATACCTAGTTTATTATTTTCTGTTAACTAGAACAAAAACTACAAGTGTTTTAGTAAACTCGAAATGTGTGTTTTTTTTAATTGCTCAAACAGGAAGGGTGATTGTTAAAAAAGCTATCAAAATAATTAACTGAAATTTTTTTGTGTATGATCTGTATACTAGTAGAAGTGTCTTAACCTTCAGATTTATGAATCACTGTTTAATTACAAAATTTACAGTCCCTTATGTTAATAGAATCACTACTTTTTTTAAGCAATTTTATATAATAACTGAGATAAAGTGATCTAGTTTTTGTAAAAATTAAAATATCTCTTATTCTGAAGATCATTTCAAAAAGGAATAACATAGCAACACATCAAAATTGAAAAATTGAAAATGTGTTTATAAACTTTTGGTTCAGAATGGGATCGCGTTTTTGTTATTTCCTTACCCATTTTTACCCATTTTTTTCCATTTTAGTAATAATAGTTTCTTTTTCTCTTTTTATAATTTTAGCATATTTTCTTCAAATGTAGGTACTAATCAAATCTAAAAACAACAAAAAAGTCTCGATATCTCCATATTTAAAAAAAGAAGTGGTCACAAGTAGTCGGATACCTTAAAATCAACACAACTCAGATATTAATTTAAGATAATTTTAATGCACTTTAAGAACATTTTCTTTTAGATTCATTCGAAGAATTTCCTATTAATTAACACTGACAGTTTTATTCTAATAATACAGACATTTTCCACAGATCCTTAAGTCAAATTTTAAATATACTTAAGAAGGACGGAAAAGGGACACAAACTTGAGAAATGCGTGCTTGTACCACAATAAGCACCGTCAGTTAATTTAATTTCTGTTATTATGATTTAAGCGGACATTAACCAGTCATGCAATGTGAGAAAGGAATTGTGTTAAAAGAAAGTAATAATCATCTGTCAACTATTATTAGCAGTAAATTGCTCTTAGTTCGGGAAATCGAGAACAATTCTAAATAACATTATCAATGTTAAATCTTCTTTATTTTCAGAATGCCGAAATCGAACTCTGAACGTGTTTATGCCATGACAAACAGCAATTTGAAAAACAAATTGCCTCAATTTGCTTCTAAAAAAATTCTCTTAAAGCTTTAATGGAGTTTCCCAGAAATTTTCGAAATCTCTCCTTTATTATTGAACTGGTAATCTTATTTTTACGAAAGATTTCTCAGTAATTTTGATTTAATATTATTTTTAATGTTGCGAATAAAAATGTGCATTGAATAATATACATTTTGTTTAATATGTATTTTTCTGAAATATATTTTTGTAGGTAATTGTATAGTTACTTAAGAGAGAGAGAGAGTGAAAGGTTTTTTTCCCTTCTTTTTGTCAAATATATAAAATGTATTATACTTAATTCTCTGAATTTCGGAAGATTTATCTTTTTGCTGATAAAATAAATATATTTGAATACCTGGAAAACACCAGAAGAGTTTTTATAAAATTAAAGCTTTCCGAAAGTAAATAAAATGTTTAAACATTAATAAACTTAGAAGAATGTATAAAGTAAGTTAATTAAATGTTACACAGAAAAATACGCTTAACTCGAAAACGCTTAAGACGAAATATCGGTTAACACGAAGTAATACAGCGATCTCTATAAACTGCTATGTATTTTGATGTATTTTTTCTCATCACGAAACGAAAATCGCTTAACACGAAAAGCTTCCCTTTCTAGGAATGAACAAAATACGGAAAACGCCAGCCGGATTGGACTGTCCTATTATATTATTGGAAGAATACTTTGCAGTAGATGATGATAATGTTTGTACGGCTCCAATTATGGCAGACAATGATATTTTGGAGTTTGTTCAAAGCTCAACAAATATCATTGATGCAGATTCTGACGATGAAAATGACATGCGAATAATGCAGCTCCTGAGAAACGTCCTGAAAAGTATGCGCAGTTATTAAGACCCACATTCCAATGATGAAATAAATAACAAAATAGACCATAATTTTGTTGATACATGTTTTTTTTTTTTTTGCAATATGCTTTAACACAAAATTTTTTTTAACTCGAAAAAATATTCCAGTTCCTTTAGTTTCGTGTTAAGCGATTTTCCCTGTATTTTAAAAATATATAATTTTCAAAAATTACTTCAATAATTTACTCACTGAATAAACTGCTCAAATTTCCCTATTTACTAAATCATAAAAATATAAATTAAAAAATTATTTTACAAATTTCCTGTTTTTTTCCCTTTTGATATTAGTGCACAGAATGTGCTGGGATTATTTTGGTGGAACATTGAATATTTCTATTTTGATTTTCAATGTTTGATTGTAACATTAGCTTGTATTTTCCAAAATACACAATAAAAATTCCTTTGTACAATTGTGTTAATTACACCATTCTCTCTAGCAAATAAGTGAGGCCGTGGTAGTCCAGTGTTTATGGACACGAGTTCGTGACCAGTGTGTTAAGAGTTAAGTCCTAGTGTCACTAAAAATCTACCGTGTAGAGGTGTTGATCCATGTTAAATTTGTCATGACTCAAAGTCCTTCCGTTGGCGAGGTGTGGTAGTTTGGGGAGGGGGTATCAGCTCAGATGTCATCCTCGTCACTTGAGCAAGTTCAAAATTACATTGTCCGTCACCATTAGCCCTCATGTTGCTTTATAGAGAGGACGGAAATAAACACTCACTCTAACAAATAAGGAAAAAGAAAAATTTCACACATAAAAAATAAGTGAGTGTTTCAATCATAACACAACAGCAAATACCTTTAGAGCTTCAAGATTGCAAGGGTTTGACAAGGGAGTTTCATCTGAGAGATTTCTGTGATTGATCTAAATAAAGCGAATTATTATTCATTCCCATTAATGCTCTTTACATATCCTTGTAATATATTTTTCTTCCCTAACAATAAGATTTAAACGAAGAGCAGGTGGTTATCCAATATTTAAGACTTTAAAGACATTTTTTAATTTTTAAAAATTAAAACGGTGATGATAATAACGGGAGAATATACGCAAATACCTAACTTAATTACACAAAAACAATAAGTTTTAGAAAACCGTGTACTGTGAAATCTCAGCAATGCAACCTCTCCTACTTTAAGCGGAAATTAAATTTACTCCTTCTTGAAAATATGCTCTCATCCGTAATTTAATTAAGAAAGAGAAATACATGTTATGAACTTCATAATTTGAATTAATTACTGGAACATATTTTTAACTTTATAATTTGTTCACGTTAACTTAATAACATAATAATATTATCAGGAGAGAAAATTTTCTTGACCCTTTGCGGGAATAATTCCTAAAAATGAGATAAAAATGGGGTTTGTGAATTAAGGTGGGGATGACAAAACATTAAGTGCGGATGAATGAATCTATAACATAATACGACGTCCCGATACTTGAATTAGGGGCACTGTTCTGCTGTTGCAGATCCTATCTCGCAATGAAGGCAGTTCATGAAGGGATGTACCTCGTCAAACATTATGTGCACAAACAGGGTATATCAGTACAACGGTTACAAACTTTCAGGACAGATAGAAAACAATTAGACCCGAGGTGGGCATTACGTCGACCGCGATCGACCAGTGGACCGCCAAGACAATTTGGAGTTACGCCTGAAGATTAACCTTTAGTAATCGTATACGGAAATATTCAAGCTTGGCTGGCAGTACGCAGACTGAGCTTTCTACTGACTATAATTACAAAAACTAACTTTAGATGAAAATGTTTTATTTTTTTAATGTATTTGTGAATTGTTTGATAATAAATGCATCATTACATGTTATTATTATGTTTGCATTTTGAGTTTTGCTTTAAACGCGGTTTCAAAAAAGGGAGTTTTTTTTAAATTTTATTTACGTAGGTAAGTACATATTCCATATTTATTATTAAGTTATAACTAATATTGTTGACTTTTTCCTTACCTCAACACACCAACGACCCTGGGCAATGGACACCCTCGTGAATAAATAAAAGGGGGCACGGTGCAGTGGTCCAGGTTCGAATGTCTACCATTCTCATATCCTACCCCAATACGCTACCAAGCATGTTTTTTTTTCATTTTGTAGATTGTCGAGAACAAAGAACAGTAAGAAATAAATTATTGAATAAATAATTAACATTAATTAGTAAAAATTATTAATAAAAATACTTAACTAAATAATAAGTATTATATACATGGGATTATAATCGATCGAAAATAATCATGGGCTATAGAAAAGGCTTTGGAACCGTGGACCCTCCCCCTCCCTTTGTGTGGGCCACTGGTGCTGGGTGGACCGCAACACCTTGAAAAAATTAGAAGTAGCCCTTACTCTGGAAAAGTCTGCCCACCCCTGACTTAGACGATGAAAAACCACATTAAAATGCATGGCCGGAAACGCTTCCTTGGAGCGGTAGTGACGACACAGAACACAAGAAAGACAGGATATGAATAAGAGGAGAGAATTCTTTATTATTTTTAGTACAGCACAAAATGATAGAAAGTCTTTGGTTCATGTACGTCATAGATGGCGCTTCGTAAACCGAAGCATCAGATGACAGTGCATCACCCACGTCATTTTTGCAACCGCATTTGCTATGAAATTTCATTTTGCCTGTAAACAAAATGGAGGGAACGTTACACGAACGCTGAGCTCGCTGATATGCATCTGGGATACGGGGCCACTGACTGCAATGGACAAGTCACACGGTGGTTGTACACCAACGTTACCCCTGCAAGCAAACTCCCAACCACGCCTTTTTTGCAAGCTTGCACCAGAGATTGTCCAATAGCGGATACTTCATCGTGTCCTCGCAGGAACGTGAGCGAAGACTGAGAGTGCCAAAAATGACGAGATTGTGCTGGATCTGATACAGAATAATTCCAATATTAGTGTGTGGGCTATCACCAGTCATGTCGGAATTTCCCATATGACCATCGTCCTGCGGATCCTACATACGAAAGACATACACCCCTATCTCCCCAACATGCACCTCTTTATATTATCCCTTTAATATCTTTTTTTAAAAATTAATTGTCGTACTAAGGGAAGCCCAGTGCCTGAGTGGTAGTGCATCGCGCTTCCACACCACAGGTCCGAGGTTCAAACCTTGGGTTGCCGCCCATTCGATATAGTGGTTAGTGAAACTGACTGCGGTGCCATAGGGACTGGATTCCAATGCCGGAGAAGACATGGATGTTTATGTTGTAATCCTTTCTTCTGTCTGTGTTGTATGGGCCCGTGTGATACAGTGCATGGTGCATGGGATTGATAAATGTTAAAAAAAACATTGGGCTATTCAAGGTCGACTCAGCCTTTCATCCCTTTAGGGGGTCGATGAAGGAGTACCAAGCTTGCTTGGGAACTTAACACTTTCGCGTCAGACTCTGACCACCTGATCGGAACATCTGCTCATGCACCTCAGGTCCAAAGGTCACGTATACTGAAATGGGCACAGTAGGCCTTGGCCCTCGTGGGCTCTGTTACGCCACTGAGTTAAGTTGTATTAAGGATACTAAACATGTTTTCTCCTCTTATTCTTGTCCTGTCTTTCATGTTTATTGTGTCGTGACTATCTCGCGAGGAAAATGTTTCCGACCATGCATTCTTATATGATTTTCCCTCTTCTAGATTTTCTCTAACCATCCTGAAAACTTGTAGCCGTTATACTGATACACCCACCAGTCTTAGTGAATATTAACGTCGAACTATTCAGCTACACGAGGGCTTGTTGCGACGGACCTCGTAATTTTGAACCAATGTCAAGTAACGAGGATGACACCGGAGCTGGTACTACCTCTACTAACTTCCCCACCACACCAACGAGAGGACGTTTGAGTTCTCGACAGATTTAAAGCATCACTCCCCTACACGATGGGTCTTCAGTGGTACTAGAGGGGCTTGAACTCATGACACACTGGTCATGAGTTCGATACCTTGACCACTAGGCTACGGTGACCTGTAATCAGTCTTAGGTGTATGTAGTTGTAAACAAGTTTGAGTGATTCTTCACTTAACAAACCCTATAGTACTATAAAAACTCTATTTTCGAATATAGAGAAATATATGAGATTATGGTCTGGCTTTTGGTTTATGGTTTGGCGTCAAAAAGAAAAGGGTTCTTCCATATGCACGATGCAAGGGAAGGAGTGATTCCTCAGATCACTCTATATGCTATCAGTTATCAAAGATTTTGTATCGGTGTTACAATATCCAGATAAAGATGTGTCATGGATTCATCAAGGGTATATGAGTCAGCAAATGGCTCTTAATGTCGAAATTCAGAAGAATATTTTGGATAATTTGGAAGCAGATTCTTTTAAAGATTAAACCTACGAGTGAGTGGTATACTTATCACGAGAAACGACGCTTGATGACTAACGGTCCATCCAATGACCTCTTACAGGAACACTGGTGACGTAAATTGAGTATTTGTAATCAAGATACATATTTACAATAGGTTCTCCGTGGAATTCGAGTTTCATTTCAACCCCAGAACTATACGCCTATCTCCAGAAACAATTGATGGCTGAACTTTGACACATTCACCCACTGTCTTCTTAAGACCGCAGTCGTAAATTGAAGTATTTGTCGGAATTCTTGCATTCAATATGCAAAAATCCAAGAAATCTAGAGCTCCATTTTTATTTTGAAAACACTATGGTTAGCTCGAGGGCATCAACTATGATAATTTGCTGAAAATTACTTGCCTTTTCCACATCGTGTATAGCTATAGTGGCGAACCTTTATGTGTGTGTGGATCAAGGCACCATTTTTTTTCTTCTAAAGAAGTGTTTAATAAGGTATATACGTGCCGTTGAATAACTTACTTGAGATTATTGGGAAAATAATAAAACTAAATACTAACAACAAAAAATCTTTATTCACTACGAAAAAATACCTTTTGCACTGTATAGTTGTAAATGTTTTAGTTATACGTGTAATTTAAATTGAAGTAAACATTAGTGTGACTTTTATTGTTGCAGATTGGATGACAAGTTTTATTAGGATTGTAACAAGGTACTTTTAGTAGAATGGATGGTGAATTGGAGTCATTTGCCAAAAGATTCTAAGCAATTAATTATTTTTGCTGTGGTTCACTTTTTTGTCAAGAGGATTTGTGATTTGTTTCAAAATTCCGTTATGCAGACGATGTTTTGCATACCATTGTTCCAGAACATAAACGACGCACCGCTTTGTCTCTTTTACTAATAATGCTATATTTCTAGATTCACCAAATTTGAAATTCTCTGTTACACTTACTATTTTGCCCTCTTTGTTCTTTTGATGAACTAGCCATGCTAAATAACAGTTGAAAATCGTAAATATAACACAAACAAACTTTAAAATATAGTTGTGTCAATGGAATTGACTATGCTATGTGTAGACAAACTTTGCATCAATAGCAATTGCTGTCAACGGCGTAACTAAGGCAAGGCAATAAGGAACGAGAGAGCTCCCGCCGCCCCTTGACCAATCACTTGCGATTGTTCGTAATACTTCATAGTGAACTTTGTTATTTTGAAATAAAATGCAAACCATTTTGATCGCTGGCGTACCCAAAATATTGTGTCGCGTGCCCTCAATGGCATGCGTGCTACCGGTTCGCCATCCCTTGTATATAGCATCGGCGCCAGTAGGACTGTTTGTTGCTATACAGAGGCGTGCACAGACCTCTCTTATGGGAAGGGCTACATTTTAAAAATACGTAGTAGATAAAAGCAACGAAGCGTAATCTCTATGGTAAAAATTAAAAACTTTTTGATGGGGGGGGGGTGAACCCCCAACCTTCCTTGCCGGGGCGTAACGGCTATATTAGGGCCTCCCTACAAAGTCAAATTTTGGGCCCCAAGCTGGATTTTAAAAATGGTTTGTACTTATCATCAGTCAGGACCCCTAGGATCTGCCCCCCCCTCCGAGATGCAAGGGTATACGTTACGTCACTGCTTCCTTCTTTACGCCACTACAAAGCGACATTGGCGTACAGTAGCCTTCTTTTGCTTCCACCAATATATTGGTGGAAGCAAAAAAAAAAAGTGCGTAAAAGACTTGTAATGCTTGTCGGTTCCTGCTTCCCTCTAATCCCCTTGTCTACTCTCGGACCCGGCTAGATGTGTCGGAGGAACTGAATAATCAGTAGACATGATTCACTCTAATTATTTTATTGTCACCAAAATATCAAGCAAGCCCAATAATAATCTAATTAAGATAAAAGATCAAATAGAGCAGAGCGCGAAGGTGAGACCCGTTAGACTTGGGATAATATTACGGACCCTCAACTGATTCCACGATAACCTATACAAGCTCAAAATAAACTACGTCGTGCACTAATAAGCTAAACTTCTATTTAAACAAGGATCACGATACCTGTACTCTTATGAAGTTGAGGCCTTGAATGCGACCCTTATCCGGATTTAATCACCATCGAGTGATACTCTCTTAGAATTCTTTAATTGATAAACTCCGATTTGCACTTAATAATTTCATGATTCTTCACTCACCAACTAACTCTCAAAACTCGCGAATACAGAATTTATATAGCATACTTAATTTGCGTAATCACTTTTCCTTGCTTCGGTGAAAGTTGGTTGGTAATGTTATGACCCCAGAAAAGTCCTCAAGGGGTTAGTTATAGACGCGTATAGATCCGTTACAGACTGCATGAGGTTTTTAATA
>BMAO01031637.1:0-28651 GCA_019973975.1 Trichonephila clavata
TTGCTTGATAGTAAATTGAGAGAAACTCAGGAACGATCACAACACTCTCATATTAGGAAAGAGCTGTACATTTTTTAATAAATTCTGACGGGATTTAATAAAAATGTTTGGAAAGGCTGGGCATGTTTTTCAAAGATTTGTCTGATGATTATAAAAAAGAATTCAAACAACACCTTATTTATTAAAATTTATCCGATAAATATCTCCGAAATTTCGGGTTTTTTTTAATATTGAACTATTGGATTCAGTTTATTGATCAGCAATAAAATAAAGAAATGTTTAAAAAATTTGCTTAGTATAAAAAATGCATAAAATAACAATTGAATACCATGAAATTAGTAAAATTAGAAACCTGTGTTGCTCCATGACCCAATCGATCAATTTAAAACATTGTCAGCACCTGATAAGGTTTGGGCTAAAAAAACAAATTAAAAACTTCCTTACTGAGATCACTATGTACCCTAAGCTTAACATTTATAAAAACAAAATATAGACCTTTATAAATCGTTTCTAGGTTTAAAAAGAAGGGGGGGGGGACATTGTTTTAGCGAAATGATTTTATGTTCATTGCAACAATATGCGTATAATATTAATTGAATAATTCCAAATGAGTTAAAATTGCTAATAATTCTATTAGGGATGTTTAAATCACCTAAACCTTAAAGTAAGCCGCTTTTCAAGATTTGGCTGTGAAATAAGCAATTATGAGCTTCCGAACCCTGCTTTAGGGGTGCGAGAGATTCCAAAGATGAAAAGGTGGAGACAGAGAGTCTGATTGCCTTCTTCTCGGAAAAGGGAATGATTTACTTTTGACATTTATTGGAGGCATCTGGTCAAAGTGGTTCAACAGTATCGGGGCTTAGAGGTGTGGTCTTCCTAGAAAACTTTTTGAAAAAGCAGTTAGTTCCATTGACACAATGCAGAGTAGAATTCAAGCTATCTTGAATGACTACCGCGTGACATAGATCTATAGTTATAGTGAGAACAGCAATATTTTCTTCCTCAATTGATTTATCTGTAAAGCAGTTGAAATGATTAAAGATAAAAAAATTTCCTACACATCATAAGAGGAAAATCAGATATATAAACGAAGCAAAGTTTTCATAAGAATGTAAATACGCATTAAAAATAGATCTATCATAAAATAATTTGAATCAAATATAAGCTGAAATTAACTATGCAATTATAAAGAAAAACGTCGGAATTTAGTGAAGAAATTTCTATGTAAAGTTCAAAAAGTATTTTTCATGTTTTTCCCTGCGTTCACATAAAATTGAATAAGCGAAATATTTTATAAAGCTTTGCAATAAAATTCCATGTGTAAGAATATTAACAATTGTTAAATACAGTTAGATCATTTTTACAAGTGGTAAAAATACAGCAAAATTGCATTTCATATAATACATCAATATCTTTTTATAATCCTAAGAAAAACTTTTCTTATTATTATATAATTAATTATTTAACGTATGTTCAAATTTTGAAACGCTAGCAAGTAGTAAATCATTTGAAAAATGTTTCGGATGGTACCAAGTAATGAGATACGCACAATATTATTTATAAGTTCTAAGAAACATGTCTACTTTGCTAGAAGGGTTAGCTATCCAAAATACTAAATATTATGAAGTACAGACAATTGTGTGCACAGGAAAATCAAGCATATACAATAATATAAAAATTTTCATGAAACTAGTTTAGCTGTTAATATTTTTGTTTTTTAATCTTTTTTTTTTTTTAAAAATACGTATATTTCCGAATATGGTGCAAAATGTTTAACACGAAACTGATTATTTTGGAATTGAAATATTTTTTCGTGTTAAAGGATATAGTAAAAAAAAAACATATTTCACCAAAATTAAGTTTATTAGAGTATTTTATACAGATCTAAATATTCATGTATATAATAAAAATCAATGAAACAAAAACATTCATAAGAACTTAATGAAATTTATTGCAAAATTTCAAATTTTTTGAAAAACAAAACAATTGAGTTTTTGGAAAATAATCTGATGAAAAAAATTTACTAGTTAACAATGGCGTTACGTAGAATATTACGGTCTACGTGGAAAATCAGATTTTGGACCCCAAGCCATATCTTAGCCGCCCATCCGGTATAGTGGTCAGTGAAGCTGACTGCGGTGCCGCAGGGACTGGGTTCGAATCCCGGAGAAGGCATGGATGTTTGTGTTGTAATCCTTTCTTCTGTCTGTGTTGTTTACCTCCGTGTTATACGTTCGGTGGTGCACGGGGTTTATAAATGTTAAAAAAAATATCAAAAAAAAAAGCCATATCTTACAAAGAATTTCAAAACTGTAACACACCGGGCTTTGCCCCCCCCCCCACACACACGATGCGGGAGCGTACATTACGTCACTGATATCAAACATCGTTTTGCTTAGAAATCTAGCAAATCTTTCAATTTTGAATTTCTTTGGTAATCTTTCTGCACGAGATACAAATACTATAGGCCCAGACCTAGTTAGTCTGATAAAAGGCCTTTTTGTGCAGAGGTGGATTAAGCGGCCGAATGGCCGCCAGGGGCCCCAGGCGTTTGAATGGGCCCTAAACTTGAGCAATTCATACCATAAGATTTGTACAATTTATACGCACAGAAGGCTTCACACACAGCACATTTATACTTCTTTATATTTAGAACAGTAAGCAGGGACGTCTTAAGACTTCTTGAGGCCCTGGGCCCTTTCGCAAAAGTAGACCCTGAGCCTCTGCCCAAATGTAGGCCCCCAACTATGACGCATAAAAGTAGACTGCGTAGCATACGTTGTCAAATACTCGTACAAACCCCAAACAAATAAATGTGTATAACTTACAATTGCACAAATCGGCTAGGCCTATATAAGGACGACGGTCATCACATGTAGCCAGTTGACATATTATCCGAAATTCCAAGTTTTTCGGAGAATATACTACCGGAAAAAACAGTCGAACGTTGAAATTATTCGAAACATGATCTTATTAAGGCTGAGACGAAAACGAGATGAGGCCCCCAATGTGGCCGAGGCCCTGCTCCAGTTGGCCCATGCCTTAAGACGTCCCTGACAGTAAGTATTAGAACTTTTTGCTAAATTTGGATAAAATATTGAAAATTATACAGGTCAGTCATTTGATAATGCATTCAATATGTCCAGGTAATACTCAAGTCTACAGGCACATATTAAACTACAGTTCAAGCGCAACTTTTTTTTTTTTTTGTGCCAGTCACTCCTTAAATTTAGTAGAAAATTTTGCAACAAAAAGTGTAGCGATGTGATTAAACATATTATGCTGCCCAGAAGATATTCATTTTTTTCTCTGCATACCCCCCCCCCATCTGTAATCGAGTGGTAGCGTGTCGCGCTTTCACACCACGTTCAGGGTTCAAACCCCGGGCTGGCAAGGTCGACTCAGCCTTTAATCCCTTCAATGGGTCGATAAAATGAGTACCAAGCTTGTGCTCGGGAACTAAGGTTTCGCGCCAGACTGACCACCTGACCGGAATATGAGGCCATGCTTCTCAGTGCCCAAGATCACGAAAACTGAGATGGGCACAGTAGGCCTTGGCCCTCTAGTGGGATATTGCACCAATGAAAGTTGAATTTATCAACCCATCATTGGCGAATATTAATAAAATTCTGGAAAGAAGTAAACGTGCAATATCGGTGATAAAAGTTTTAGGTACATGATGGTCAGCAAAAGGAGATGTCGTACGAGCTATAAGACTGTGTTATACGCATACAAGAGATACCCTGGCCGAAATCCGTGACGCGAATGAGGGGAAAAAAGGTTCAATAGTGAAGGCACAACTTCCCTTTTGAAACAGATGGACAAATATGAAATTTACCTAATGACCTGATTTTGAATATCTTACTGCTGAGAATAATTGCTACAAGTAAATAGTTGCAAAAAGTTGAGTGAATTATTAAAAGGCTCTAGTCTACCAAAATATCCAGAATATTATATCCAAAATTTCGGACATGAATTCGGAAAAATCATTTATGAATTTGAAAGAAGGGAAAATTTCACAGTGAATTCATTTTATGTCATATGCGATAGGACAATAACAGAACTATCCCGAAGAGCTGAGATATATGAAACTGTTTTAGAACACACCTAACTGTATTTTTGAAGAGAGATTATTACCTAAAATTAAGAAGAAAGCTCTTATACAAAGACTAATGAATATTTATGAAGATGGTATTGAATCTTTTAATTTTCACGAAGTATTGGATCAGTTTTTACGATTTTTGAAAGAAAACAAAGATACATTGAAAACCCCACTAGAAATTTATCGAGTTGCTAGAGAAATGGTATCAGGGGCGGCTCTAGGGCAGGACAAACCGGACCCCTGTCCGGAGCGGCAAATTTTAAGGGCGGCATTTGGATCGAATTTGGAAAATATTTTTTAGTGTTACAAAAAGTTTGTTATATTTTTCTGAAATATGGGTGTGAATTTTATATTTCATTTATCGTGCCTTATTTCTTTATTTTGTAATCTGAATGTTTAATGTCAGTTGTCTTTTGTGTTGAAACTTTAAGGGTTCGAGGTGGGAGTATATGTTAAATCATTGTCAGGGTCACGCGGTAAATTTATTATATTACTCATTGGTGACGTCATGATGTAATGGTTTAAACGAGCTGCTTGTGTATCTTGTCTTTGGCAAGGAGCCAAAAGAATGTAGTAGATAGATTTCTCTGGAATAAAATGGTGAATTGATGTTGCTCTGATGAGTTTAGTTTTTCTTTAGTATGAATTGGGTTCACGGCTGACATTTGTGCGGGGAAACCCCAATGGATTTCGAATCGTTTCGAAGATTAAGGATTTAAAACTGTTTTGAAGATTGAGGATTTCGAATTGGTTCAAGAAAGAGAATAAGAATTGCGAACTGTTGTGAAGCTTGGCGACATCGAAACTGTTTTGAAGATTGTGAATTCCAGTTATATCCAACGGCTGGTAAAATGGCGTTTTTAGGAAGAGCTTTGAAGGTAGATTTGAAGTGTTTGGCGGAAGAATTAGGAGAAACTGTAACGGAAGAAATGAAAGTTCCTGCTTTAAAAAATATGATATTAGCAAGTGAAGAGTATGAAGAGGCGTTCGCGAAAGAATTACTGCACAGAATAGTAAGTGAAAGAGAAGCAATAAAGTGCCAAGAAAGAGAAAATGAAATAAAGCGTCAAGAAAGAGAAAATGAAATAAAGCGTCGAGAAGATGAAATTAAGCGTCAAGAAAGAGAATATGAATTAGAAAAGTTGAGGATAGAAGCTTCGATAAGGAATAATGGTTTTAGGAGAGAGATGGACTCTCAGAATGAAAGAATACAAGAACACGTTCCAGTTGGATTGCAAAAATTAATGCGTACTTTTGACCCTAAAGAAGGTGATATAAGTTTTTACTTAATACTGTTTGAAAGACAAGCACGACGAGTTCATATTAAAGAAGAAGACTGGGTTACGAATCTTGTTGGACTATTGCCGTTAGAAATGGCGAATTTGATTGCCAGGGAACCTGAGGAAAAGGCAAATGACTATGAGCATATAAAAAGTATGTTATTAAAAAGATTCAAATTGAGCCCAGAAGCATTTAAAATAAAATTTAAGAGGCATTGTAAATCGACCGAGTACACTTGGCGAGATTTTGGATTTGAGTTGGCGAACTATTTTAATGAGTGGATTTCGGGACTAAATATCTACAATTTTGACAGTCTGAAACAACTTGTCATTGTAGAACAGATGAAGGAACAAGTATCCAGGGATATACAACAACATTTTATTGATGATTGGGGTAGAATTGTAACAGTTGACGATCTTGCTGAGAAGTTAGATGATTACGAAAACGCAAGGCAATATAATCAGGCCACTAAAGCTACTTCGTCTCAACCGTATAGAAATTCCTATCGGGAAAGGCCTGGCACGTTCAATAGAAGATGTCATACATTCAGTGAAGGATATAGACAAGAATCTAACAACCGCAGTGGATACGATAAGCGAAATTCTTTCCAAAAACCAGTTACATGTTTCAATTGTGGGCGAGTAGGACATTTTGCGAGATTTTGCAGGGATAAGAAAGATGGGAGAGAAAAGACCGAGAGTAAAGTTGCTGAGGTAAAGATATCTGAAGTCAAAGTAGTTGAGGATGAAAGCAAAGTAGTCACAGCGAGATTCAATGGCGAAGTTTTAATGGAAAATAAGAAATGCAGCGCAGTTCATTTTAAAATGTCTGATCTTAAAATAGTAAAAATTTCTTATGGTGGAGTAGAATATGAAGCTGTAGTAGATTCAGGTGCACAAATTAGCGTGTTTAAAAGCAGTGTAGTAGGGAAAGAAGTCGATTACAAAGGATATATAATGTTGCAGCCTGCATTTGGTGATTGTTTAAAGGCTGAACTAAAAGAAGTGGATATTGGTTTGGTAACGAACGGGTATATTACGCCGGTAATTAAAACGGTGGTGGCAACTGTGGACAGACTGAACGCTGATATATTATCAGATACTGAAACTTATGAAGCATTATTAGAACAAGAGAGAATATACAATCCCAGATTTACAGCCGCTGTAAACTTAAGATCAGATTCCCCCAAAAAATTGTTAGATGAAAGTGTAAATACTGAGGAGGAAGAACAGGAGACAACAATAACTGAATATGATGAGGAGAATGAAAATAACACCGAGAAATTCAAGAAACAGCAAAAGAGTTGCGATACTCTTCAAGAAGCATGGAATTTTGCTAAGCGAAAAAAAGGAGGATATGTGATAGAAAACGATATCCTGTACCATGAAGAGCTGTTGTGCGGAAATAGGATAAAACAGTTAGTGATTCCCGAAATTAGGAAGAGGAAGATACTAGAAATTGCACATGAATCAGTGTTCGGAGCACATCTAGGAGCTCATAAAACAATTCAGAGAATCAAGTTTTCATTTTATTGGCCAGGAATGGTGAAGGAGATTAAAGCATATTGTAGTTCTTGTCATGGTTGTCAGTGCAGAAAAGTAATTCGTTCGGTTGACAAAATTCCAATAACACCTGTATCTCGTCCTGAATTGCCGTTCCAAGTGGTAAACGTTGATCTAATTGGTCCTGTAGATCCAGTATCGTCACAGGGACATAGATATATACTTTGTTTGATGGATCAGCATTCTAGATGGCCGGAAGCAGTCCCGCTCATGTCACTAACGGCTAAGAGTACATGTGAAGCACTGCTCGAAATATTCAGTAGAACAGGCATTCCAGAAGTGATCGTAATGGACAATGCGACAAATTTTACAGCAAGTTTAACGCAAGAGTTTTTGAAGATTTTAGGAGCTTGCCCACGTTTTTCGACACCATACCATCCAGAAGGAAACGGGTTAGTTGAGAGATGGAACCAGACTCTCAAGAACATGTTGCATCACATTATTAGAGAGGAAGGAAGAAGTTGGCATAGGCATATACCGTTTTTACTATGGGCTTATCGGGAAGTTCCCAATGCAACTACCGGTGTACCACCTTTTCTGCTAATGTATGGAAGGGAGCCGAGAGGTCCGTTGTCTATATTGAAGTCAATTTGGACTGGAAACACGTTATTACCTCTGAATATGAAGGGATCAGTAGAGAGTTATTTGAAAAAATTAAAAGAAAAGTTAGAAGTATCAACCCGCGAGGCAAAGTTAACAAGTGATGTGCAACAAGGTAACTACGCTAAGTATTATAACAGGCAAAAGAAACACCGAGAATTTGCAGCAGGAGATCAAGTGCTTGTTTTGATACCTGATTCAACGAATAAACTATATTCTAGATGGACAGGTCCAGTTAAAGTTGTTAAAAGAGTAAAAGCAAATTCATAGTATTTGCAGATGCCTGAAGGTAACTTAAGATTACTGCATGTTAACAAGATTAGAGAATACAAAGCGAGAGTTCAAACGGTTGGAGTTGTTTATGATATCGATGATGAATTTGGTGAGATATATGAAACGCCAACAGTTCCTGCTGCTGAGAAGAATGATGAAGCATTGGACATAGTGAAGTTGGATTACTTATCTAAGAAGCAACAAAATCAACTAAAAGATCTTTTACATCGACACAGAAGGTTGTTTTCTGGAAAAATTAAAAGAGCTAAAGTTGGTGAACACGTGATAAAACTGAAGTCTGAGGAGGAAACGATGAAACCCAAAACTTATAAGATACCGGAAAACTTAAAGAGGAAAGTAGACGTACAGATAGACGAATTGTTAGAGTTAGGTCTGATTGAACCTGTTGTAAGTGAAATAGCACACCCAGTAGTATGTGTTCATAAAAAGGATGGAACACTTAGGTTATGCATAGATTTCAGAAGTTTGAATGCTCTTACCGTACCGGACGCATATCCAATGCAGAATATGATGGAGTTGAATTTCTTAGTAGGGAAGAAAAAATTTATTACTGTTCTAGATATGTTGAAAGGATATTGGTCTATACCAATGGAAGACAGCAGCAAACATCTAACAGCGTTCCGTACTCATCGAGGACAGTACCAGTGGAATGTATTACCATTTGGGTTAAGAAACGCTGCTGCAACCTACCAAAGAGCCATGTCTAAAGTGGTCCAAACTATATCTGGCTTTGCATGCGCGTATATCGACGATTTAGCCGTATTCTCTGATACATGGGAAGAACATTTAGATCATCTGGAAGAAGTTTTCAAAAGATTGGAGCATTTTAACTTCTCAGTGAATTTAGGAAAGTGTGAGTTTGCAAGACGACAAGTTAAATCCTTAGGACATGTCATTGGTTCAGGTAGACATTCACCGGATAAAGAAAGAATAAAAGCGATTCAGAACTTAGAGGCACCAACGACCAAGAAGCAACTGAGAAGCGCATTAGGATTATGCAATTTTTATAGACAGTATATTCCAAACTTTGCAAAAATTGTTCTACCATTGACGGAGCTCACGAAAAAGAAAGTTCCTAATGAGATTCCATGGAGCAAGGAGGCTGAAAATGCTTTCAAGGAGTTGAAGACAGCACTATGTGGAATTACAGAATTGCAAGTCCCAGACATAGATAAACCGTACTACTTGCATACGGATGCATCTCAGACGGCGGTCGGATGTTGTCTAGGTCAGTCGGATGGAGAAGACAACATTCATCCCATAGCTTTCGGGAGCCAGAAACTGAATCCAAGCCAACAAAAATGGTCAACAATTGAGAGGGAAGCGTATGCTATTATTTGGGCTCTGAAAAGATTTGAAACTTTACTGTGCGGAGCAAAGATATTCTTACTAACCGATCATAATCCCCTAGTGTTTCTTACTAGTGCTGCATCCCAATGTCCGAGATTACAGCGGTGGGCTTTGGCAATTCAACGCCATGACATTGAAGCAAGTCACATAAAAGGATCAAAACTAGTTAATGCAGATGCGCTATCCAGACTGTAAGTCTAAACCGTAGTTAAATAAGAACTTTTAGAAGATTTAAGAATAATTGAACTTTAAAACATTTCTTTTTGCTTTATTTTTAGATAATTAAGTTAAGTAGTATATTTGTGTAAAATTTTATGTGTTGGTTTTTTATGTAGTGTATAATCTTAAGATAGTGCTTAAGCAGTGTTTTTTTTGTGTATGTAACGTGTGACCCTTAGGTTGTTTTAGCCATATTTGATCTTCGGATCTAATATGACTCTCAGGGGGAAGATGTCAGGGTCACGCGGTAAATTTATTATATTACTCATTGGTGACGTCATGATGTAATGGTTTAAACGAGCTGCTTGTGTATCTTGTCTTTGGCAAGGAGCCAAAAGAATGTAGTAGATAGATTTCTCAGGAATAAAATGGTGAATTGATGTTGCTCTGATGAGTTTAGTTTTTCTTTAGTATGAATTGGGTTCACGGCTGACAATCATGAAATTTGATATGCTTACACATCTTTCACTGGTAACTTTCTCAACATCCAGGAGTGAGGTCACAATAGACATTCCTTTCACCCATACGATGTCCAGTGTCAGCTATCCAAAAGGGGACAGGGGTAGTAAAAGTTTTTAATGGATAGAGAGCCACAAGAGATGTTTTTAGTCTTGAATGTAGTTACTATTAGTTAAAATATATACTTGTGATCCCCGCCATCAGTGGACTCTTTTTCGAAGAAATTGGCCCACTGAAATGGGCCATTTCTTCTCTTACATTTTACTCGTTTGAAATAATAATAATAATAGGTAATTATGTACTTAATTTCGAATTATTTTGTATTTTTAAGGCTTAATATATATATATATAGGATGCATTTTTGTTCGTCAGAATTATTCAGGTTTTATAGTTGTGTATTGATGTGAACAATTTATCTTTTTTAACAATTTATCTTATTTCTGGCTTTGGAGAGGGCCGGCATTTTCCACTTTGTCCAGGGCGGCAAAACTGCTAGAGCCGGCCCTGATGGTATCGATTTTCCCTAATGTGCAGACATACTTTTGAAAATATATTTAACAATACCGATAGCAAATGTATCAGGTGAGTGATCTTTTTCAGTTTTAAGGCGCGTTAAAATTATTTAAGAATGCTATGGGAGAGGAGACAAGATGAACAACCTTGACATATCTATAAATATAAAGGAGAAAAGCGACTCACTGACTGACTGACTAATCACGATATCTCTGGAACTATTCAACCTACATACTTGAAATTTGGTAGACATGTTCCTTTCATAGAGTAGACATCAGCTAAGAACGGATTTCCCGAAATACGAAACGCAAGGGGCGTTACGGGGGTTAAGGGGCGTTACAAATAATTGTTTCCATGTTTAAACTACTCAATGTACAATTTTGAAATTGGGTTAGCAGATTCCTTTCATACAGTAGAGATGCGCTACAAAATGAGTTTCGTGAAAATCGTTCCCCAAGTGGCGTTGCAGGGGCTTAGGGGGCGTTATAGATAATTATTTTCATTTTTAAACTATTTGACGCACTGTCTTTAAATTTGATAAATAGATTCCTTTCGTAGAATAATGATCAGTTACAAAACGGGTTTTGTGAAAACAGACTTCTAAGTGGCGTTGCGGGGGATTAAGGGGCGTAATAGATAAATATATCCGTTTTTAAACTACTTCACCTACCTGCTTGAAAATTGGTAGGTAAGTTTCTTTCATGGAGTAAATATCCACTACAAAATGGGTTTTTAAAAAATTGACCCCCAAGGGGTATTGCGGGGGTGGGGGGTTTAAGGGGCGTTATAAATTCCGATTTTTTAACTATTAGACGTACAGTCTTGAAACTTAGTAAGCAGATTCCTCTCATAGGGTAGAGATACGCTACGAAATGGGTTTCGTGAAAATTGCCCCCAAGTGGCGTTCCGGGACTTAAGGGGCGTTATAGATAATTATTTCCATTTTTAAACTATTAGACGTACAGTCTTTATATTTGATAAATAGATTTCTTTCATAGAGTAGAGATCAGCTATAAGAAGGTTTTGGGAAAACAGACCTCTAAGTGGCGTTGAGGGGGATTAAGTGGCGTAATAGATAAATATTTTCGTTTTTAAACTACTTGACCTACCTGCTTGAAAATTGGTAGGAATGTTTCTTTCATGGAGTACATATCCGTTACAAAACGGGTTTGGGGAAAATTGACCCCCAAGGGGTGTTGCGGGGGGTTAAGGGCAGATATAAGTAATTATTTCTATTTTTAAACTATTAGACGCACAGTCTTGAAATTTGGTGAGCAGATTCCTCTCATAGGATAGAGATACACTACAAAATGTGTTTTGTGAAAATAGACCCCTAGGTGGCGTTGCGAAGGTTCAAGGGGCGTTATTGATAATTTTTTTTGCATTTTTAATTTATTGGAAGCCCAAATTTTGCTAAGCAGATTCCTTTCATAGAGTGCAATTCGCCTACAAAATGGGTTTTGTGAAAACAGACACCGAAGTGGCGTTGCGGGGGCTCAAGTGGCGTTATAGATAATTATCCCCATTTTTAAACTATTAGACTTACAGTCTTGAAATTTGATAAGCAGATTCCTTTCGTAGAGAACCGCTACAAAATGGGTTTTGCGAATATCAACTACCAAGTTTAATTTCGGGAGATTAAGAGGCGTAATCGATAAATATTTCCATTTTTAAACTATTTGATCATCCTGCTTGAAAATTGGTAGGCATGTTCCTTTCATGGAATATAATTCCTCTAACAAAGAGTAAAACGAAAATTGACCCCTAAGGATGGTTGCGAGTGGTCAAGAGGAGTTACAGAAAAATATTCCTGTTTTTAATTGTTAGACCCATATACTTGAAATTTTTTAAGCATGTTTCTTTTGTTGAATAGGGATGCACTACGAATGTATTTAAAGTAAATCACAAGTTCTGCGGAGGGGTGCAGGGGTTACTGGGACGTATTGACACAAAAAAAATCCTTTTTTCGAGCTACAAGGACTATAATAATGAAATTTGTTTTGCATTTTTCTTTTGTTGAATTGAAATCCTCTAAGAGAGGTTATTTTGGAAAACGGCTCTCAACACGGGATTACGGGGATGTTGATAGTAAAACTTTTGTTTTTTTTTCTGTTTGATTTAGACTTGAAATTTGGTTTGCATGTTCAATTTACGGAGTAGAGACCCACCGCGAAAATTGGTTTTGCGGGAATCCACTTGGTTTTTCGGTTACGAAAGAGCAAACATCATTCTATACTTCAATTTTAGAGATTTTTAGGAAATACAAATTAGATGAGTTCTGCCCTTCTTATTTATCAAGAGGTGACAGTTACAGGTCTAAGTATATTTTTCAATACAATCGAATTCTTAATGCTAGGACTTAGATATCAATAATTTATACATATATATAAGCAGTAAAAATTTATAAAACATCATGAAATACCCAGCGAAGCGGGCGGGTAACAGCTAGTTACGTATAAAATAAGATTTTTTGGACAAAATAGACACGGGAAAAAATTGATGAATTTGCCAAAAAGAAATCAAGACATAACGTTTTACAGCAAAATTGCACTAGCTCTTTTATAAAGTTTTAAATTTTTTTTTAAAGTTAAGGTTTATCTTGAGCAATTGAGTTTTAATATAGCTATACATTTTATTACGAGATTTTAAGTTTAACGAACCTTTTCACTATTTTAGTTTTTTACTCTTGAATTCATGGGCCTCAAACCTTTTACCGCCAGGGGCCTCCAACTAACTTAATCCGTCTCTGTCTTTGTATTGGAATCAGATCTCGAACGCCACTTATATAAATGTCGAAGTTTCAGTGTTATTTAAAAAAATTATTTCAGGATATTACTGGAATCTGTCATTAAATGTAATTTTCTAATATATAAAAGAAAGTTTTTTTAAAAAAATGAAAATGAAATGAATTTAAGGCATTAGATAATTCAGTATTATAAAAAGGTTTTTTCGACTGGAAAACACCCTAAATTGTATTAAAATGATTTCATCCTATATATGAATTTCACAAACTCCCCAGTTATTTCATTTCATACTTACTGTTTCCATAAAATTCATCAGGTTTAGAAAGTTTTTTTGCAATTTTTATATTCATTTGCTTGCATTAGAATTTATATTTGGGTCAGGCTAAAAAAAATGGGCTTTCCAAATGAGCTATGGTTTCGAATCTTGATTTCATTCACGATCCTTTGTTTTGAATATTGTAGTATGCTTCATATTAAACGAAATTGATCCTTGCAATCCTTAGACGGCGTAATATGGATGGGAGAAACGAGATACGGTGTCACATATTTGTCACTAGCATTTCAGAAATTCGAGGTACTGCGTCGCCTATCCAAATTAAAATTTTCAGTTGTTTGTGATTACAAACCATTCATTTATAGTACTAATATTACCTTTAATGAATATGTGTGAATATGTGTATTGAAATCAGTAATTCAAGGAAGAAAATTTTGAGAAAATCCCTTAAGTAGTATAAATAATTTACTGTAATAAACTAAGATTTTCTGACTTACAAATTAATACAGCATATAATACGAAAGTCATTTATGAAAATCATTTTCATTTACATTATTAGGAATAAATGTATACATTCCATATTATATTGTCAACCACGTTGAAATATTTAGTGAAAACATGCACAGATTATCCAGAATATAAACGTTTTTAAAGAATGTTAACATTTTGACTTGAAAATAATAAATTAACTTCAATTTTTTTAATTAATGGTCGTTACAGTAAACGTCATCCTATTGATGCGAGCTGCTAATTTATTTTTCTCTACTTTTCACAATACATCAAATTTAATGAGTTAATTCCATTTATTTAATACTTAAATCCATCAAAATATATTTAATATTTTTTTAAAGAGATGTCAGTGGTACTCAATGGCGTAAAGTACACCCCCCGCATCGCAGGGAGGCCCAGGATTCAAGGGGCCCATAGCCTGAATGATGTCAAGTAAGTAATCCTTTGTAAGATCCGGCTTGGGGCTTAAAACCAGACTTTATAGGGGGCCCCTAATATTTTCCGTTAGACATTCGGTGGTACTTAAAAAACTTTTGAAATGACTGCCCCTTTGTAAGCCCATTACAATCAAATTTATATTATCTGAGACTGCCGGCTCTAGCAATTTTGCCGTCCCGGACAAAAATGAAAAATGCCGCCCCTCTCGCCAAAGTAAAAAAAAAACTATTACTAAAAGATAAAAATTGGTCATAAATGCACACCTATAAAACTTGAATATTCCTTGCGAAGAAAAAGAGAGCTAACAGTTCATATATATGTATACTAGCTGTTACCCGCCCGCTTCGCTGGGTATTTCATGATGTTTTATAAATTTTTACTGCTTATATATATGTATAAAGTATTGATATCTAAGTCTCTAAGTCCTAGCATTAAGAATTCGATTGAATTGAAAAATATACTTATACCTGTAACTGTCACCTGTTGATAAAAAAAAAAGGGCAGAACTCATCTAATTTGTATTTTCTAAAAATCTCTAAAATTGAAGCATAGAATGATGTTTGCTCTTTCGTAACTCAAAAACCAAGTGGATTCCCGCAAAACCAATTTTCAGTGGATCTCTACTCCGTAAATTGAACATGCAAGCCAAATTTCAAGTCTAAATTTAACAGAAAAAAGCAAAAGTTTTACTATAAATATCCCCGTAATCCCGTTGAGAGCCGTTTTCCAAAATTACCGCTCTTAGCGGATTTCAATTCAACAAAAGAAAAATGCAAACCAAATTTCATTATTATAGTCCTTGTAGCTCGAAAAAAGTAATTTTTTTTGTCAATACGTCCCAGTAACCCCCTGCAACCCACCAGAACTTGATTTGCTTAAAATTTATTCTTAGTGGATCCCTATTCAACAAAAGAAACATGCTTAACAAATTTCATGTATATGGGTCTAACAATTAAAAACAGGAATTTTTTTCTGTAACTCCTCTTGACCCCTCGCAAACATCTTTAGGGGTCAATTTTCACATTTTACTCTTTGTTAGAGGAACTCTATTTCATGAAAGGAACATGCCTACCAATTTTCAAGCAGGATGATCAAGTAGTTTAAAAATGGAAATATTTATCGATTACGCCTCTTAATCTCCCGAAATTAAACTTAGTAGTTGATATTCGCGAAACCCATTTTGTAGCGGTTCTCTACTTTACGAAAGGAATCTGCTTATCAAATTTCAAGACTGTACGTCTAACAGTTTAAAAATGGGGATAATTGTCTATAACGCAACCTGAGCCCCCGCAACGCCACTTCTGGGTCTGTTTTCACAAAACCCATTTTGTAGGGGAATTGCACTCTATGAAAGGAATTTGCTTAGCAAAATTTGAAGACTGTGCGTCCAATTAATTAAAAATGCAAAAAAAGTATCAATAACGCCCCTTGAACCCCCGCAACACCACCTAGGGGTCGATTTTCACAAAACACATTTTGCAGTGTATTTCTATCCTATGAGAGGAATCTGCTAACCAAATTTCAAGACTGTGAGTCTAATAGTTTAAAAAAAGAAATAATTATTTATATCTGCCCTTAACCCCCCGCCACACTTCTTGGGGGTCAATTTTCACCAAACCCGTTTTGTAGAGGATATTTACTCCATGAAAGAAACATTCCTACCAATTTTCAAGCAGGTAAGTCAAATAGTTTAAAAACGAAAATATTTATCTCTTACGCCACTTATTCCCCCGCAACGCCACTTAGAAGTCTGTTTTCACAAAACCCGTTTTGTAACTGATCATTATTCTACGAAAGGAATCTATATATCAAATTTAAAGACTGTGCGTCTAATAGTTTAAAAATGGAAATAAATATCTATAACACGCTTTAAGTCCCCTCAACGCCACTTGGGGGCAATTTTCATGAAACCCATTTTTAGCGTATCTCTACCCTATGAGAGGAATCTGCTTACTAAGTTTCAAGACTGTACGTCTAATAACTTAAAAATAGGAATTTATAACGCCCCTTAAACCCCCCGCCCCCGCAACACCCTTGGGGGTCAATTTTCCCAAAACCCATTTTGTAGCGGATATTTACTCCAGGAAAGAAACTTACCTACCAATTTTCAAGCAGGTAGGTGAAGTAGTTTAAAAACAGATATATTTATCTATTACGCCCCTTAATCCCCCGCAACGCCACTTAGAAGTCTGTTTTCACAAAACCCGTTTTGTAACTGATCATTATTCTACGAAAGGAATCTATATAATCAAATTTAAAGACAGTGCGTCAAATAGTTTAAAAATATAAATAATTATCTATAACCCCCCCTAAGCCCCTGCAACGCCACTTGGGGGTCGATTTTCAGCAAACTCATTTTGTAGCGGATCTCTACTCTCTGAAAGAAATCCGCTTACTTAATTTCAAGATTGTACATGAAGTAGTTTAAACATGGAAACAATTATTATTAAAGCCCTTAACCCCCCGTAACGCCCCTTGCGTTTCGAATTTCGGAAAATCCTTTCTTAGCTTCTATCAAAGGAACATGTCTACCAAATTTCAAGTCTGTAGGTTGAATAGTTCCAGAGATTTCGTGATTAGTCAGTCAGTCAGTCGCTTTTCTCCTTTATATATATAGATATATATATTAAAAACTAAAACATAAGAAATTACCACTGGTTTTTTTTCCTGACTTTTAATTCTGAAAATTTTCTGATCAATTTGTTCAGCATGTTCGATAGCCAATGTAGCTAAGCCATTTAATCTATCTTTAAAATTTGTGAACTGTAAGAAATTTTTTATTAATTTTAATTTTGAGAAACTAATATCTACACTTGCCAAACTTATTAGCAAAGAAAGTAAAATAAATGCAATAGCAAGATTTGGAGCAAATTCTAAAACAGAAATAAATTTTAAAACTTCAACTAGGCTTTTTTTTTAAAACTGACATTTTCTCATCTGCTCAATCAAGCGCGTTTACATCCAATGATTCTCCGTCGGTCAACATCAGGCCTGCCCCCGCATATCTAGTAAATTTAGCCCTAATTTTTTTTTTTTAAGTTTCTCAACTATTAAATTTGAAAGTTCTCTTCCAGTTAATCTTTCAACTGGAAAGAAACCAAAAAAAAAAAAAAAAACTTCGTTAGAGTTAGATTTTTTTAATACATGTATACCTTACCATAAATGTCATTTGCTCGATCTTGCTGGCATCAGGGGCGCAATCTAAAATTATCGAATAATATTTAGCTTGTTTAATTTTATGAACAATGTGTAATTTAATATTCTCATATAAAAGAGAAATTATCTCGTTCTGAATATTTTTCCCTAGATAGTGTACTTTAACTTCCTTTTCCAAATTTTCCATAACAAAAAAAAAAAGGTATTTTTAAAATTTGGTCCAAATGCCGCCCCGGACATGGGTCCGGTTTGTCCGACCCTAGAGCCACCCCTGTCTAAGAAGTCCTAAGGTTTTGTATGTATTCTAAGGGGGGGGGGATTTCTAGTGCTCTTCTTAAAAAAATTCGCATTTATATTTATATACGAAATGTTCACTTAAACTTTTTGCTAGATATATAATTTAACAGAAATACTTTTATAAATTTTGTATAACATATTTTTTACGGTTCAGTTTTATTAACTTAAATGTTTGAATTTTACTGTTGCATTGACAAAGTATTTTATACGTGCTTCAGCATTCGATTTTTAAAAAATTTAAAAGAATTTTGTATACGAATTTGTATCTTTAATTTCTAAATAAAATATAAACTTTGTACTTTTAAAATCTTTTAATTACATGTTTCGAAAATAAGATATAAATGTTTGTCATGCATAACATTGTTTACAGCTTCTTGATCTTACAAATTTCTGAGTGCATGTGAATACTTGGTACATATGATGTTAATTGTATTGCGATTTACGATTACTTGTAACAAAATGAAGCTCTTATAGCCTACCTAGCGAATTTTTGAAATTGCATATGAAGTTTTATTTTTCACTTTTTTCAGCAAAGTACAAACTTTAAAGCATCAAAAAAATTTTGTTATGGAATTATTCAATTTTTTTCTATAGCAAAAAGTATGAACACAAAAAGAATAAAAACTTATGGCTTTCTTCCTTTCTCATTAGATAACTTTTGAAGGATGTGTACAGTACAGTCCTACATTCTTTTATAAAATTGAAAACGGAAGAATGCTTATGTATTCTGAAAAAAACCTAAAATTTTAAATTTATCTTCTATTCAAGTATTTCTTAAAATTAAAGACAAATTTAAACAATGAGAGAAAATCCTTTCTTTCCTTTGTGTATACGGTGTTGCGAATTTTACTTATTGAAAATTTATGTTATTTTTTAATTGTTTTCGTTTTTCTAAGTGTTACTTGAAAATAAGCTTCAGGTTCCATAAAAAATGCATCTTTAACTTACACAGAAAGATATTTCTTCTTGATAATTTTTTTAATAACAGTATTATTCATAATAAGCTATTTTCCTGTTTGAGTATTTCGCCACCACTCGTATCTGTAGTATCTTATGTAATTTTGTCCCACTCCTCTATTCTTTGCAGGTTGTTTTTTTTTAAAAATAATTATAATAATATTGTATCATTTTCATTCTTATTTTTTGTATCGTTTTCTATCTATCCCATGTTAAATCGAACCTGGTTAATCTCTCTCACTAAAGTTTACTCAGGAAAACTCATACACATACATGTAAGTACAGTAGAATTCCGATAATCCGGCACGTTCGGGACCGGCTCGGTGCCGGACTACCGAAAATTCCGGTCTATCGGGCGGTAATTATAAGAACAATTAGGTTAATAATTAAACTACAAATACAGTATGCAAATACATACAACAAAGTTTATTTTACATTTCATATAATGTATGTACACGTACTGTAAAACATATTTCACTTAGATTTAAAAAAGTCACGAATGTCTTTTTGTTTTCTTGACTTTTGGCGTTTAGTATAAAAATTTTTTTTAATGATATGGAAATCAATAATTTCTGAAGCACTGTAGCTAGTACTAGCCTCAGCAAAATAGATAAACTTATTTAGTGATTCTGCAGCTTGTCGTAGTCTCCCACTACCCCCTTGCATATTATCTATGTTAGGATATGTAGGATTCATAATTAATGACTACTCAAATAATAAATCACTTATTTATTATTTCCTTAAGATAGAAATTCACAATTAATAATCAACTTTAAGAACAATAAATTATCATGGAGTATTATCAGAATTCAATTATGGACGACGGAATACTAACTGATATCACGAGGGGAATAACACGTACAATCAAACTACACATTTAAATCTAAACTACAAAAGTTACAGACCTGAAATCTTCTTCAGAAGGAACCTGGAAACTAGTAGAATTTATGAAGTGGCTATAATCTAGGATATCTTCAATAACTTCTGAACCGCCTTAATGAATCTTTTTCAATAATCTTCTTTCCTCTATCAAATTTCACTTCATTAAACTAAACGCTTAAAAACACCTTCTTAGGCAACCACGTAGTTTACTTTTCAATTCCAAACACGGAGTTCTACTCTATCAAACCGCTTAGTCATCCTTATCTCTTCATTTCATTTCTCCCTTTTATATCTCTTTCGAACTCGCTAAACCCGAAACTATCTTATTTACATAAGTCACACTTTAAGCTCTCAGTGGGGATTGGTCAAAATAAATACAATTTAAAGTTTATAAGAGAAGGTTAGTGAAACGCGTAAGCACCCGTCACAACCCCCCTCCGAGAAAAAAAGCGTGACTTATTGAAGGTCTAAACGACCTTCAAGAATTCGCTTAATTTACCTAACATCTGAAAAACACTAAACCTGCAGAAATATTTTAACTACTCTAGAATGCCTAAAAATACTGAACTTGTAAAAAGTTAACTCACGAACTTTATAATGCCTGAAAATACTAAACTTGTAGAAAGTTTTAACTCACGAACTTTAGAATGCCTGGAAACACTGAACTTGCAGCAAATTTTAACTCTCTAAGTTAGAAACTTTAATTAAACTAGCACACAGAAATGACTACTCAAAAGGGTACTCCACTTCAATTTATTGTTCTTTCACAAGATTAGGTTCCCTACAGTGCATCCCATTCGGGCGAAGATCAGGGGAAAACCTTTCAAGGAAAAAACCCTGATCATGCACTTTACTTAAGTGCTAATAAATATAAAAAATTTTACAACATTATCTTCATACGACATCAAACTTTCATCACATCACTATGTTCAGGGACTGCTGCCCTGAAAGGAAACCTTGTCAATTTTTTCTAAAACATGACATTAAATGCACAGAACTTTTATACAACTTCCTTATTGACATAAAATATGGCATACATTATATTATATATATATATAGTTTAGTAACAAAATAACCCTTATCTGGTTTCATTTTCAAAAATTCCCAATCAATCGCGCTGCGCTGTTAATGTTTTTTGTTAGTATTCCTAATTACGCCGCGCCCAGAAACCAGACATTACTTATACATCTTAATAATTACACACAAAATATATACATTTTACATAGAATATATTACAACAAACAATACAAGTAATCTCACATATAAAGCCACGTCTTTAATGTGTAGCAAAACAATTGCAATTCAACAAATGTTTTTCCACAATTTGGAAAAAAATTAAATACAAAAGTCTTTTCAACCGATATGAAAATCCACACAACTCAGTGACACTTTTGTACGTTAACTTTACAAAAAAATTAGACTAGCCCACATGGAAAATACTCCGAACTGTCTGTCAGAGGAAAAATAAACAAATTAGAATTATACAACCTGACTAGTCTTTAGATCCAATCTGCATAGGCTTTGTCTCCCACCATGGCTTCTGTGCTGTATGACCTTGTCCTAGGGTTGTCCACTCTGCGCTCCAACCTTCTGGGTCTCCTCTTCCATCGAGTCCGTTGAAGTTGATATGCTCCTGCTGAGGCGTTGTTTTCTTCTGTGAGAACTGGAACTTGGCTGTTGTCCACTCGACGTCGGCTCCGAAGATTGTATGGACAGCTCCTTTCCTAATGAGGTCTGTTGTACTTGAATCTGTGGGATGGTCCTGGAACTGCTCTTTCAGAACTATTTTCTTCCACCTTTCTATAACGTTTTCTGGAGGGACGAGAGGACATTGACGAGGAAATCTTTCTTTTCTCGCGATCTACTTGGGCCTCTGGTCTCTTCTTTTGTGGGTTTTCTTTCCAGGAATCAGGCCTTCCTCTTTTCTCTCTCTCAGTGTATAAAGGTCTCTTTTTCCTGAAATTATACGCGCCATCCCCCGAAGAAACAGTAGATTCCGTCCGTCCACGTTTTTTTCTCACCTCCACTCCATCGCGTCTATTCGCAACTATATCTCTACTACCATTTACATTTCCTGATTTCGATCCTTTACGACCACCCCTATCATTCTCCGATTGCACCCATGACGACTGCGCATCATCTGACCTGATTGATGTCACTGCACCATGATCACTACTAGTGTTACTTTCCGACTCGGCAACACTGTCTTCTCTTTGATGGTAAATTCTCACCTGATCCACATTAACCGTTATTCTTTTACCAAATTTTAATATTACTAAATTATTATTATTATTTACACTCAGAACTTTATATGGGCCTTCAAACTTTGGCATAAATTTACCTACTATTTTTTTACATTTTGAACTTAACGGGTGAGTTTGAACTAATACTAGATCACCAACTTTCACATTATTTTCACGCCTCTTTTTATTATAATATTTCGCCCACTTCTCTTGCTGGCGCTTTGTATGAATTCTAGCTTCCTCAAACAACCTTTCTATGTTCCCACAAACTAAATCTGATCCATCAGTTACCATAACTAATTTCTGAAAAGGAGTGATTAAATTTCGACCTAAAAATAATTCCGCCGGTGTTTTACCCGTTGTCTCATGTACTGCTGTCCTAATTGCATAACCGAACTCTTGCAGAAATTGATCCCAGTTAGTGTGATTATCCGCGACAAAACTCGAAATCATTTTTAAAAGAGTGCGATTAACTCTTTCTGTTTGATTAGCTTGTGGACGATATACCACAGTTTTAACGTGTTTTATGTGCAATCTGCGACACACTTGTTCAAAAACTTCGGATATCATTTGGGGACCGTTGTCGGTGACTAATTTTACAGGAGCTCCATAACGCGCAATATAATTCTCAAAAAATGCATTGGCAATTGCTTTAGCCGAAGCTTTCCTTAAGGGAACTATTTCAACCCATTTAGAAAAATTATCGGTAATTACTAAAATAAATCTATAGCGTTCTGGACTAGTTGCAGGGTATGGGCCTAACAAATCCAAAGACACGATTTCATTCGGAAAATTCGTTATTATGGGAATTAATTGACCAGCTGGTAATCCGTTTTTATAATTAATTTTTTGGCATTGGTCGCAGGTTGCCACATATTTATAAATGTATTTCCTCATGTACGGAAAATAACACGCGTCCTTTAATTTTAAGTAGGTTTTCTTTTTGCCTAAATGACCTGCCATAGGCGAGTCATGAAATTCTCGCATAACATCTTTACGTAATGTTTTGGGTATAAACACCCTTAATTCACCTAGTGTGGTTGTATATTTTGTATAATATAGCAAACCGTCAACGATTTTAAAGTCATTGGACCAATTTCTGCAGATCGATTCATTAACAGAACTATCGTCCGGATTTTCCAAAAACTTCATTATATGCCCTAGCTCCGGGTCATTTCTCTGTTCCTCTCTTAATTGTTCTCTAGAAGATAACACTAACGATCTAATCACCGCACAAGACACTTTTGGTTCCTCATTACTTTCTAACGGGTTTCTAGACAACATATCAGTCACTTTTTCCGTTTGCGAATCCGGAATGACCAACGATTTTTTAACAAAATCAAAAGTAATCCCTGCAAGTGACATAAAATCCACACCTATGATGCATGGATCTTGCATCTCAGCAATCACATGAAATTTCCATAACTGCGAAAATTCTCTTATTTTAATTTTCAACTCAACTGTGCCTAAATTTTTGCACTGTGACCCTTGAGCTGTAACTACTTCAGCTAACGATTTTTTTAAAGGACAGAAAGAAAAATATGACCGGTACGTTTTTTCTGAAATAAATGACTTTTCCGCACCTGTATCCCAGAGCGCTTTTAAAAAAGTATCATTCAACAAAATTGGCACATACGGAAGTTCAACTGGTGATAATCTCAATGAATTAAGTCTAATTCTATTAGGAGGATTTGACTCAATACGATCTCTGTGAGAGTTTAAATTGGCATTTCTTTGCCTTTCGCTGTTGCAATCAACACGCCTCCAATTCTGTTTTGCTGAATCATCATTAGGACCCTTCCTAACCACCATCCTACGGTTCTGATACCGGTCTGTTCTCTGATTTGGCTGATTGTATCGATTTCCACCCTCGAATCCTTGATTTTGATAATTACGACGAGAAAAATTATTCGCACCCCTGCCTAGTCCTCTTTGATCATTTTGACTATTTCCGACCCCAGTATCTCTCCAATTTCTATTATTCCTTCTTTCCTCAGGATTCCTACTCACATCCCAACTTCGTCTAGCAAAATTATTACTCGAACCCAGATTTTCCCTGCAGTTATGACGTTCCTCATACCGATCTACCAACTCTATCAATTGAGTTTTCGTTGTGGGGTTTCGAACTTCTAAATAATCCATTATTTGGGGTTCTAGTCGCATTACTATGTGATCAATCAACTTTATCTCATCATAATTTAATTCCAAGGTTTTATGTATTTTTAACAGCTGAAAAATAAAGTCTGACGGGGCTTGACCTCTCCGTTGTTTTGACGAAAAAAACTGAGCTTCTAGCTCTGATTTATTCCGTATTACCGGAAAACTATCTGATAATTTCTTTTTAAGTGTTGCAAATGCAGTCGCTTCTTCATTTACACACTCGAAGCCGATAACCTGAAACCAGTCTAACGCTCTCCCAACTAAATGACCTTTTAAATATGCACACGATAGATTCGCCGGTATTTCATAGTAAGCTATATTATCATCGATATTATTTAGAAACTCAGACACATTTTCTTTACCCGAAAAAAATAACTCCGGCAAAACTCTAAATCCTGCACCTGCTCTTAATTCCGGTATTTCATTTGGGCGCCAGTGTCGTAGTCTCCCACTACCCCCTTGCATATTATCTATGTTAGGATATGTAGGATTCATAATTAATGACTACTCAAATAATAAATCACTTATTTATTATTTCCTTAAGATAGAAATTCACAATTAATAATCAACTTTAAGAACAATAAATTATCATGGAGTATTATCAGAATTCAATTATGGACGACGGAATACTAACTGATATCACGAGGGGAATAACACGTACAATCAAACTACACATTTAAATCTAAACTACAAAAGTTACAGACCTGAAATCTTCTTCAGAAGGAACCTGGAAACTAGTAGAATTTATGAAGTGGCTATAATCTAGGATATCTTCAATAACTTCTGAACCGCCTTAATGAATCTTTTTCAATAATCTTCTTTCCTCTATCAAATTTCACTTCATTAAACTAAACGCTTAAAAACACCTTCTTAGGCAACCACGTAGTTTACTTTTCAATTCCAAACACGGAGTTCTACTCTATCAAACCGCTTAGTCATCCTTATCTCTTCATTTCATTTCTCCCTTTTATATCTCTTTCGAACTCGCTAAACCCGAAACTATCTTATTTACATAAGTCACACTTTAAGCTCTCAGTGGGGATTGGTCAAAATAAATACAATTTAAAGTTTATAAGAGAAGGTTAGTGAAACGCGTAAGCACCCGTCACAAGCTTCTGCCCAGCTGATTTTTTCCTTTTCTTCCGTTTCGGCAACTGAGTCACTTTCTTCAAGATTTTGAGTAGGCCGAGGGTTTACTACAATGTTGATAATGTCCTCATCGGTTAGTTCTTGTTCAACATGCTCATTCTCGTCGATTAGAAGCCACTCCTCTGCCTCATCTTCAGGCAGGTTTTTAAAGGGATTGTCAGCATTTCTAACGACATCCAAAACTTTGGTCAGAGCGTCTTGATGGTTTTTCTTTTATTTTTCTGCAGAGTTTTGGTTTGCTGAAAGTGTTTCTCCAGTTACATCAAGTCTTCGAATTCCATGCCGAAACTTAAAGTTTCTTAGCCAACCATCAGAATAATTACATTCACTTTCAGCAACTCCTAAATCTTGTCCGAATTTCTTTGCCTTTTCAACAATCATTGGCCCTGTTACCGGCTTTCCTTCAGAACGTACTGCACTAAACCATTTGAACAATATACTATCTACCTGTTCCAGTTTTTTTTTTTTTTAATGTTTGTCTAGAAGCCAATTTTTCAGTTGTTACCGATTGAGAACCAAACTTCATCTTTTTGTTTTTTAATGTCATAAATAGTTGATGAACCAATAATAAACTCATTCATTAAAACATTTCTATTCTCGCCTTTTTCTAGCCGTTTGATGATTTCTAGTTTCTGATTGAGAGTCAGTGTTACGTGTTTTCGTTTCTCTCCTTTTGAACTCGAAGGCTTAGGTTTTGAAAACATGGTTACTGTACAGTTAGAACGAAAATCACTTTTTTATAAACAGTTTCAAAAGTTACGTTTACTGCGATGTGAAAGGACACAAAACAACAACGCACCAAAAAATGTCGAAGACGCTTCGTGATTGATTAACGGAGCTGCACTGCACCTGAATTTGTTGTGACAGCTGAGACTAGCCGGCCGCTAATTGTTTCCGAACAATACCGAACGCTTCCGGATGATCCCGAAAACTTCCGAATAGCTCTCGAGCCTTTTTATTTGCTTTAAAGACACACTTTTGGAGAAAACCAAAATTTTTACCATTTTCCGGAGCGATGCCGGACTATCGGGCATTCCGGACTGTTGGATGCCGGACTAATGGACTTCTACTGTAGTATGTAGCTTTACTTTCCTCTGTTCTGCGTGAGTGAATTTTAATATCACCCTGTTCAGTTACACGAGGGATTTTAGCGACGAACCTCGTAATTTTGAACCATGGTCAAGTGACGAAGACGACACCCGAGCTGGCATCCCCTCTCCTAACTACCACACCACACCAAAGGGAGGACATTTGAGCAGTCGACAGATTTGACATCCATCCTTCCCCTACACGGCGGGTCTTCAGTGGTACTGGGCTCGAACTCATGACATGCCAGCCACGAGTCTGTTACTTTGACCACTAGGCTAACAGTGCCACTTCCTATGTTCTGCAGAGCATAATAAAGGGCTGATTTTTTTAAGTAGCTTTGTATATTTAAAATACTAATATATTTTTATTTGATAAAGCCCAATCAAAATAGGACCCTCAGTTTTTGTTTTTTTGTTGCACTAGGGCCTTTGGTTACCTAGTTACGCCCCTTATATAACTCTAGATTAAATTAAAAAAATTAATAGTGCATTTCCAATCCGAACAGTCTGGAGAGTAAAATGTCAACTCAGGTGTCAATTCACCGTGATTTAAAATTGCGAAGTTCGTCCCCTCTATACCCCTCACATTGTATCGCCCAACGAAATTCAATCAGAAATTAACGAAAAATCTATTTGTTTACTTTTATTATAGTAGAAGTTTCTGTTCACATCTATATTTTTTTATTTCAGAGAGCGCAATTACTGTTGGATATTGATTAGGTTTGCTTTCAAACGTTTCTAGCATTCTGTATTAATTTTTAAAAATACGTTTCAAAAATAGATTTTTATAATGTATAAAGGTACTATCCTTCCTTACGTGTTTTTAAAAATTATATATTTTTTGGAAAAAAATTAAATTTTATAAAAACAACAAGTTAAATCAATGATTTTCAAACATTCATTTTTTAAGTTAGCTACCTAAAAAGGAATCAGCAAAAAAGTAAACGAAAAATATTCATATTTCTTAGAAAATTTAAAATATGTATATATGTTCTACTTCTATGGTCATTTTGCTTTGACCTTTTTTATCTCGCTATAATCTTAAATAAAGTTTTCACACACCGTCGAATAGTTATAAAAATAGACTTCTAAAATAGAAGCATGACTTCGATATTTTTCTTACAATTATATTTTCATTAAATTTCTCACAAACAAATTCCGTTGAAAAACTTAATAAAAGTGTAATAATGATAATGTTTGATGTGCAGCATAGTGAGATACATAATAGCAATTATTTTCCAGTATTTATTAAAATGTCTATTTTTATGTTATTACCTACTTTACAAAAACTCACAAAAAATTATTAATCCAGTTACATTTAAACTATTTTGCGTTCTAATCAAGATAAAGCGTTAAAAATATCTAGCCAAAATAATAAATCAGGAAAAAAGAAACAAGAAAAAATGTTCCCAGGTTTTCATAATCAGATTGTCCTGTTCCTCTTCAAAGTGTTGTAAAATAGCCCCCCCCCCCCCCGTGAATCATGAGATGGGTCAATTACAAAGGAAAGTATTGCATTCACCATCTAAGATAGGAGATAAAAGCCCTGACTGGCTAGGCGCTCCCTATAGAAAACTTCCCTGTAAAAGGAAAGTATTTAGGGAGTGGAGACAAACTAACATTTCTTCCCTTTTCTTCCTCCCCCTAGGAGGGTCCATTTATTAATCATACTGTAGCACCACACTTTCCTCTCTTTCATAGCAATTCTCCAAATAAAATATCAGAAAAATTAATTTGAATAGAGGCATGATAGAAAAATCAAAAGTATGAAAAAACATTCACCTTGAAATAATGGGGAATAGTGAAAGAAAAAAAAGAACAACAAATTAAATTTACATTCAACCATTATTTTAATTAAATTCTTTTTGTTTTTAATAGAAAGGACTGAGAATTATTGGAGTAATTCAATATCATTCATTTTCAGTTTTCATGTCCTTAATTTAATGTTACTGAGTTACACACAGCAAAGATTTTGCCAGTTTCTTCTAGTAAACTAAGGTAGTGATTTTTCCCTTTTGTGAGCATAATTTGTCCAGGCATAGAATGTTCAATAATACATTAAATTTGAAATAGTATATGGCTGTGGAAATTATCTAAAATCTGAACTTCTAAATAACTTCAGCAATAAGTTTTAAAATTTTAATTAATCATGAATTGTACACAATTTATTAAAATGCTTTTAAAATTTCAGAAATATAATCCCTGGGTTAGAGTTGGAAAGATAGTAGTGTTTTGAAAAAGAAATTTAAAAACTGAATTCATATCTGCTTAAATAAAATAAAAGAACTGAATACAAAGAAGTATAACATTTCAGTCAACACTGAAATTCTAAAAATCACAGCTTCCTGTTGTGAATGTGTGGAATTTAGGAGA